>OU015467.1:16079989-16344989 GCA_907164805.1 Brachyptera putata | reverse complement strand
GAAAATGACAGATGCACACTTAGGTATGCGGTTAACTGTTACCAACTTTTCGCCAGATTATCCCAAATTAGCGGAAAATATGCAGCGCAAATCGTCAAATAATTGAATTCACAATTCACAAATACTATTAACCAGACATCGAATTAAAAAGCTATATTGATCAATTTTGTATGATGTGTCTTATTTGGTAAGGTGGTCTTTTACACATTCACCCCTTAGGTTTGAGGAAAACAACAATATAGCTTGGTCGATCATGAATATTTTTTGGATGAGGAAGTAGATCTTTCCTCCAGAAAGTCTGGGCACCCGTGATGTCTAGTATTTAATTGACTTTGTTATTGTTCTCTTATTTGTTGCATTATAAGTTTGTTTTTACTTTTCAATTAGCCTGATGACGATGTAAGTTGACTCAACATTGAAACGTTGCTCTTTAAATGAAATGAATATTTGAATATTCACTCATTTGACTTGGTTAAAATGAAATTGACAAATTGTAATGCGCATTACGCGTGGACTGATCTACATTCAGTGTAAATAGGTTTGGCCACCCATCCGCATGAAAGAAAGTGAAGAATTAATCGTGCGGGCTACCGGTATAGTTGTAATATTATGGATACAACAAGGAAGGAGGATGTTATTGTGAACAACAAGAAAGTTATTAATTAATAATAAACATTATACAACTATGCTAAACATTATGCTAACTAAACACTAAACACTAACTAAACATATGCTTATAGTGAAATATAATTTTTTGTGTTAAACTTCAAACAGACTATAGAATCAAAGTAATTCGATCTTTTTAATTCGCCAGAAAAAGTTGCAGGGCGCATGTAGTGTTAAAAAGTGGTGTTTGCGAAAAGTGACAGAAATAGAACGAGCTCATATTTTCAACAATGACATTGATTGAAATATTACATTGTTGACTAGTCTTTTCTAACCATTCGTCGGCCCTGTGGTTACTTCTCGTATCGAATACCGTAACGTGTACTGCAACAATGGAGATGCAACAATGGCTTTTCTTTCAAACGAATACACATTGTTGTAATGAGTGGACAACAATGCTCACCAAATTGTGATCTGCAATCAGCATGTCAGTATGGTATTCGTTATTTGGTTGCTCAACTTTTCTAGTTTCTATACATTTCCCTCAACCTGTTGTACCAACTGAATGAACTGATGATAGGGGAATCAAGCAATAATTGGCGAATTAACCTGCTATCATTTTTGGTTACGTATGTTATTTTCGTGCCGTTACTAATAATTTACTAATTAATATTCTAAACAGTTGGTACAATCGGCTATAATTATCATCCTGAACAAATACCTTATTATATAACCTCCAGTGATCCTAAATGTACAACTAAAATTTCACGGTTATAGACCTATTTGTATAAATTATGAATATTTTTGATGTAATAATAATAATTAATAATACATCATTATCATGTTGATTATTGTATATTATTATTATTTTTGAACATGAATTGAATATTTTTTATATCCATTTTGAAGGTATTAAATAGATCTGTAATTCTACCAAATCATAATTCTGATATCTCACACCGTTCAAAAGATATCACCAAAAATACTCATTTCATAATCAATTGGGTTGGGAAGGACAGAGCGAGACAGAGAGCGAGAGAGAGGACGACGATCGACTGTTCCCTCTACCCACTACAATTTACGGTCGACCGTTTCGACCTGCCAACTTCCTCCTAAATTTCGTGAAAACGTGATCAATTTCCAGCTGGCTTGCTGCAGTCTCCCGAGCCTAAGCTGATAAGCTGATAAGCCTGAACTCTTGACGAAGAAAGACAATGGTGAACTATGAATATGTGTCTAATGAACCCACACACAATTATCACTGATAATAAAGATAGTGCGTAACGTAAATATAGGGACATAGTAATGGGTTTTGGAGGTCGTGATGAGTAATGAGCTAAGATAAGGAAATTGTCACTAATTTTGAAGAAGAATGTTTTCAGACTATTCCTGTCCTTGTTCGTTTCCTTACTGCACCATAGGAATAACTACTTATTTTTTTGCATAAATTAGTATTAGAAATACAAGATAAATTGAGGCCAATTTACTTATTAGGCCTAGTTATTATAATAAATCAACATAATTTGTTCAACCATGCACTGAGGACAAGTAGGAAGTTTCTTCTAATATTATTGTTGAAAGGTTGGCTGAAAATTGTGTTATTTAATTTGAATTCTGTATTTATCAGACTTGAGTATGATATTATGAATAATCAGTTGGCAAATAAAGCGATAATTAGCAGATTATCGATTGGAGCGGATTATAACTTGTTGTCACCTTTCTTTACTATTGTTATTATCTTACATTTTACAACATTTAAATAATTGAAAACTTGATTTTCTGTTTCCAGACGCCTCAATGAGCTCCGAGTAGAATATGCACAAGATAACTAAAGGTCTAAAGAAGAAGAAAAAAGGAAAAAAGCATAAGCATAAGGACGAAGAGCTCTTTGACGCGGCCGAACTCGCAGCTTACCGTTTAGAACACCAGACAGTCCCGCCCCCAGCCGGCGAGGAGGAGGCGGAGGGAGAGACATCTTCATCTGCCGCCCCCGAACAACCACCCCCCGGTACGTAGAACTTTCTATCATTTTTTATGAGCGGCACATGCAGCGCAGTGGTTAACGCGCTCGCTTCATGTGATCCGGGAGACGAGGGGAATTTCGAACCCAGTTCGATCCCCGCCGCCGACCATCTTTACATGGATTATTCATGGTTTCCCTCTGTAGTCTATACCAGCACATGCAACGCAGTGGTTAACGCGCTTCATCGCGATTTCAGAGAAAACTAGAAATCATCATCTCAATTTTAAAAATTATAATTAATTTTATTGTCCTCCATAGATCATGAATCATGAAGTAGGCACTACCGCTTCTGTTTGGAAACATAAACAGAATAATGTATTGTCTACTACGTCACTACTAGGATAGAGGGCTGAGTACTGGACGACAAATAAATTGATTATAATTTCTGAAATTGAGATGATGATATCTTGTATTCTCTAAAAGTAGAGAAATAAATATTCTTATCATTGGTGAATATCTATGTGGTGTCTCTTAACCTTGACTGCAGACCAATGACTTGGTATCAAGTTTCCGTTGTCAAGTTTCCTATGAAAACATTAAATGATCGTTTACGAATAATGTCGCAGGTGTAGACGCAGAAGAGTGGCTACGATTCAAAGCCCTAACAGCTGGCGTTGACTCCGTCTTAAAGAAAACCCAAGGAGATCTTGATCGCATCAAATCCACCAGCTACTTCCAGCGTAAAGCTCCGGTTTCTACCACCACTTCGTGTGTCTCGGCCGTCTCCGCCCCCCCTCCCGCCCGTCCCAGACCACCAGATCCACAAAAAGAACACAGGTGAGTACGATCTTCGAATGTGAAGAATACTGTTTTTTTTTTCACGTCACCTTATGTGATGCAGTCTATCGGTATGATCTGGAACTCGAACGGTAGAACTATATTGTTTATTGACTAATAATTCTAATTTCTAATCATAAATAGCCATGATATTTTTTTTTAAAGTCCTATAAATAATTACATTTAATATTTATAGTATATTATAATAATTTTAATCATAAAAATAATATATTATTGAACCAATATCAAAATAAAACGGAAGTGCGACAATCCAAACCTATATTCGAATGATGGAATTCTCCACAACTTTCGCGAATCATGCCATGACTTCACGTTCCGGCCTTCTAAAGTTGAAGTTGGCTTATTTAACACTTTTTTGCTTATAATTATTTATAATTGATTGGAAACATTCCAACAGTAAAACATGAACAAATTGCAGATACCATGAGGTGCTTTCTTAAAACTCATCCAAAGAGAAAGTGTGGAAGAACTTGATAGAAATAGCTAAATTGATAGTTTTTATATGGGTCAACTTTTTCAAATTTTGAGTGTGGAGGATTTTCTAGTTTATTTTTTGTACAAACAAAAATTCTAATACTCAATGAGGCACTTATGATAACTGAATACATAGCAAGATTACAAAAATTAAATAACTGTGATTAGTTTTGAAGTTCAATAACAATCCTGATAAGATAAGGACGTATAATGAAGGCAGAAATACTTCCGGTTACATTTACTACGAGTGGTTAGTACGCAGCCCTTGGTTATCTTCATTTGCGCAGCATAATTAACTGGGTACGAGGAAGCTGGTGTTTTATAAAGTAGTAGCCAGTTATTAAATATATTATACAAAGGACGAGTGATAATAATGTAAGTAGGTAAAAAGGTTATAATTATAATATGGTACTATACACGTATGCAACATTGTTGTTCTTTGTGAACGTTTAACTTAATTCGAGATAAAATGAGAAATATATTCTCTGGAAAAGCGTATGACGGTATTACTTGCCGTATACACCGGTATCTAACAGAGTGAGAATCCCCAAAGCAATTACAGTATAATGTATGCAACATTCATTAATTACAAAAATGTTGAATTTTAGCTGGTTATTGGTAATAAAATTGGACAAGATGCTAATCACATTATAGTTTTATGTTGTGAACTAAAATCCCATGAAAATAGGTTGTAAAACATCGCTAGTTGTTGCCTGACTCAGTAGTGTTTTCTAAATTGTGTTAGTTTATATCCTAACAGGATATCTGTATAGTTTGGTAGATGTGCATTATCGCATTAATCAGTATTATATTACACAACAATCTAATTATTAAGTAATCAAATTAACGTAAAATCATTGAACATGTTCAACACTATTCATGTGATGAAATGAAGGCTGAATTGAGTTGTAACACTGGACATTTTGCATGTTGTTACATGGATTACCTTGTTAAATGAAGACCTTTTTAATATTATTACTTGGCACAAAAATTTACTTCCATATTCACGAAATGATTCATGAATTTTTTTATTGATAGGTGGGTTGGCTTTGAGGAAGGATCTCGAATAGACGACCCTCCTCCACAAGGTCCCGTCGAACAAGCATCCGCATCAGCACTTCCAGAACCAGAACCGGAACTAGAACCCGAGCCAGAAGAGAGTGAAGAGGAAGAAGAAGAAGAAGATGAAGATATATTTGACACTTCCTACGTGGATGTAGTTACTAGCGGGGAAGTCAAACTAGCTTACATTCCAGACAGTCCTATCGAAGAAGTAGACGAATACGACCCATTCGACACATCGATAGTCGATACCGTAATTAAACCAGCTGTCGATAAGAAAGGGAACAAACTAGTGAGTTTAGGCTGTGCTGTCGATGTTTTGTCAGGTATTCTAGACAAAGAGAAAGTTTTGAATGCCGTTCTACCCTCAGCGGCAGTAAAGAGAAGAGCAGCTCGAAGAACTCAGGGTGATTTATTGTTGGGCAGTTTTAGTTTTGACGAAGGGGAAAGTGTTAAAAGTGGCAGTACTGTAACACAAACTGTAGCGAGTCTTTTAGATGACGATGCACCTTTAGGTTCAACAGACGGATTTATACCGTCAGAAGGGTTCGTACCAACATCAGGATTCATACCGTCGTCAGATCCTTTTGAGACTCGAGACGAGGAACAGAAAGAGGACTACAAAGATTTGGTCGCAGAGTTTGATTATTTCGGAGAGAAAAGCCACGAGTCAAACATCGGCGTAGCCAATAATCAGAATACAGCCGTTGAAGACGATTTAGAGGATGAATTTGCAGCTTTAGCAGCTGAGTCAGTCACAAAGAAAGATTCTGATGACCCCTTCAACACAACATTAGGTGATTTAACGAATGCTCAATTCCCACGATCGCCTGACGTTGACATAGTCTTGAACGAAAATCAAACCTGGGCCGAGTTTGAATCGAAGCCAAAGAGGCCGGGACCACCCCGACCCACGCAGCCACAGAACTTTGATCATGCTATTCTTGCGCTCGCTAAAGATCTAGATATAGAAGATCTAGAATCGGATCCATTCGACACATCATTTGCCGAGAATATCCTTCCGGGCAGAGTCGAGTTACGTCTTATCGAGAACGAGATCTTACACAACGATATCGAAATCAACGAGGCTCGTATTCTATCCCGAAGCGACAGTGATTTCGACTTCAATCCACGTGCCGAAGAGGTTTTATCATCAGTCAGTATTCACATAACCGACCCTGCTGGAGAACGTCAAGACGAACTGCGATCCTTGAATCATAGCCATAGAGATCTCCTAGGCGGTAGCACGACTGATCTCTCAAAAATATGCAACGAGCCTATTGAGCCTGCTGGAGCAGAAGACGATTATATTGACTACGTCGATCCGTTCGATACCTCCGTCGTTGACGTGTTGACAGCACCAGGAAAAACAGAACTGAAATTCCTTGAAAAAGAGTTACTAGGGGACGAAGGATTGAAAAGGAGTTTGAGCGATCCAGAGTTTGATCCTAGAAACGGAGACGACGATTTCGATCCGCGTGGAGGAGAGGTGGCCAACGATAGACCAGTGTTATTGGATATTCACAAACAATCGAAGATCGTTGCGTTTGACTTACCAACACCTTCGTCTCGCCCAGATCTCTTAGTTGTCGGTCACGAAGAAAACTCGCGGGTATCGTCGAAGCCTTTGACACCATTCTACGTCGAGAAAAACCGCGAGAATATATTTATTGACGAAGATGGCAGTGACGTAGATCCATTTGATACGACGTTTGCTGCCAATTTACCGCCAGGAAAAGCTGAATTGAAACTTATTGAAAGTGAGTTTGTTGGTGGTGATATAAAGCAGAGTTTATCCGATCAGGATTTCAATCCCAGAGACGAGAATCAGCTCTCGGCCCCGCCAGACAGTTCTGTGAATTTAGGGCGAAGGTTTTCCGAAGTACCACAGGAAACGAGTGTCAATTTGGGTCGTCGGTCTTCTGATTTCACCGGTGATAAACGTAGAGTTCCACCGAGAAGTTTGAACATAAAAAGCGTTGCCCCTGCACTTCCGGTGATCCCCGCACGCATTTCACCTCAGAAGCCGGACTTGTTGGAAACTGTCGAGGAACATCACGTTAAACATCTGACGCCAGCAATCGAAGAACAAATAGAATACTTGGACCCTTTTGACACGTCAATTGCAAGTAACTTGGTTCCAGGTAAGGCCGAGTTGAAACTTCTCGAAAAGGAGCTCATTGCTGATTCAGGGGAAAGTTCGATCAAAAGGAGTTATACCGATCCAGACTTCAATCCCCGAGATTCCGTGGAAGGAGTCCAACCAGTTATTGGCGAAAGACCGGATCTTTTAAATCTCCCGACCTCACCTGGAATCAAACCATTGACTCCATTCGGAGCCGATTCTCTGGAAGAAACTTACGACGATATCGACCCATTCGATACTTCCCTAGTCGGTGATCTGATCCCGGGAAAAGCAGAACTCCGGATACTTGAATCTGAATTGTTCGGCCAATAAAGCGCAATGGCTTTCGAAACTGCAGGTAAGAGTGTGAACCCTTTTCTGATGGAAGATGTACCCGATTACAATGAAGAGCCGAGTGGCGGCAGCTTCAATCCCTTCCTGTCCACGACTGAGTACACGGTACCAGAAACTTCTGACAACCCTTTCCTCAATGCAGAAGTCGATCCTTCCCCGTTCAATTCGTCGTCGACAAACCCTTTCGCAGATTTCAGCTACGATTCGACAGCACCCACTAACATTTTTGGAACTGACGAAACACAAAATTCCACCGACTATACAAACATTTTCTCTTCCGAACCGACGCCTCAAAATGATTTCTTCGCGATGGAACCCGTCAAACCCGAACCACCGCCCACGTTGAATCTCATGGTGGAGGAACAAAACGATTATTGTAACGAGACGTCGCAGATCTTTGGAGTTGAAGAACCAACATTGCCTGCGCCACCTAAAAGACCGCCACCGCCGCCTAGGCCTAATTTACCACCTTCGAAGGAAACTGTCGACTTGATATTGAGTGTGACCGGGGCAATGGATGCGACATCGTCTCATATGTTAGATCGGCTGCAAGCAACCAGGACTCCAAGCCCGACACCGATCCGGGATCTGCACACGCCCAGTCCTACTCCGGATGCGCACTTTGGAGATCTACTGGAGACAGGGGACAGCCGGCTAACACCGTTCCCAGAACACGAGGATGTTAATCTGTTGGGTAAGTGAGGCATAGCCGCATGGACTAGATAATTTGATATGAATACTTGAAAAAAATTAATGGTCCATTTGAAATGTATAGGCCTATACAGTACATTTCAGTTCCCACTTATTATTCAATTGTAAGCAAGCGTTGGTATTTTATATTTCGAATTTTACATCAGTCTACAAGACTAAGGGTGGATTGCAAGAACGAAGTTTAAACCCCGGTCTTCTTAGACGCCGTCTAAGTACAAAATAGCATTGACGAGGCAATGCTATTTTGTACTTAAACGGCGTCTAAAGTAGACCGGGGTTAAACTTCGTTCTTGCAATCCACCCTAAGGTTCTGTATTACTAAGTCCAGTTAAACTTTAACTGTGTGTTGGTGTAAACAAATTGCATAACCATGGTGATAACAACTTTAAACTGCCCAGTTAGTAATTCAGGAACTAACGTCAATAAAGAAAATTGAAAAATAAATTGAATTAACATGTAATGCAGAATATGTAGGAATGGAACCATATGAATATATAATGTACAGATATGTACAGAAATGTACAGAATTTTGTCTGTCTATAGCCTATGTCCTCAATGTCTGAAACATAATTACCAACAAGGTGAATGTTCATAACTATTTTAATTGTTATCATACAGGTGATGATCCCATCATCCCAACAGGACCACCCGCCATACCCCCAGGTCATCCAGGTGCCGCTCCAGCCCACCCACCAGGCCCGCCACCGCGTCCAGGGCCGCCACCGCGACCCCAGAGGCCGCCCGAGCCCCAACACGATGACATGTTCGACATGTTTGGCACATCGCACCCTCCCGCGCCGACAGTACCTACCAGTAACGCCGACATACTAGGACTGTTCAACGCTCCGCTGCAAACAAAACCTCAACAAAATGCTGATCTTTTGAGTGACGATTTCATCATGGAACCACAGACCATTACAACTACGCATGAAAACAATGCCTCGGTAACAAATCAACCTACAAATGAATTCGTGTCTCTCTCGGAAGGTTTTGTTTCGGATAATTATTCAGAAATCAACGATAATATTGTAAAATCAGAGAGTTTTACTACTGAAGCACAAATACCGAAGCCTGATTCCTTCCCAGAAAAACTGAAGGAAGCGGAGATTGTAACGTCGAGTTCAATTCCTGATATAGTTAAACCAATTATCCCAGAATCGTTTGTCACAAATATACCGGAGACATTTAAAACCGAGCTCTCAGACGACTTTGGTACTGGAATCCCAGATAATTACACACCGGTATCGGAGCATTATGGATCGATGCACGACACATTCGGGCGAACAATTGACGATGGTTTTAATGCCGAACAACCTGACACATATCCCGCTGTTACCGAATCATTCTCGACAACAATTTCCGACACATTCGGTTCCGTAAATAACGATTACACTGCCGTTAACGATAACTTCGGAGCAACAATTGATTCTGGTTTCGGTTCAAATCAGCACGATACGTTTCCAGCAGTTTCGGAAACTTTCTCGACAATTTCGGATACATTCCCTCCGGCCGTTTCGGAAACATATTCCTCTGTACCCGATTTCGGAACAGGCATCAACGATGCGTACGGCACGATAGGGGATAACTTTGGTTCTGGAATCTCTGATACATTTGGTATGGCCGATAATACTGCACCGATCGTGGAAGATACTTTTGGATCTACATTTGGAACGTCGATACAAGAGACTTTCGGTTCTGTGATCGATGCTTTCGGTTCCCAGCCGGCTCAGAACGGTTCGTTTGATGACTTTGCGAGCAAGTTTGATAACATCGCGTCAAGGGAAGACGGGCAAGGACCGCTAGTTGCCGCTGCAGAAGATCCGTTCGATCCGTTTGGTTCGGCTGCCGCACCCGACACTTCGGGAGGAGACGGTAAGAATAACAATAAATTGTACAGCTTGAACCAAAAGTTAAAGTCCGTTTTCTCTTCGTCTGATACATGTTGAATCCTATACAATCATAAGGCTGGATGGTTTAGCCAAGGGGAAAAAGAACTTTCACTTTCAGTTCATGCTGTAGACACTTAGGGTACACTTTACACTTTCATATTTTGGTAATTTAGAATACTCTTTCTTTCGGTTTTTTCTTGTTTTTTCTTGTCAGTAGGCCTATCACTGAATATTTATATAGACCTATAATTTCATTATATTTTTTTTTCATCTTTACCCTTACCTGACATTAGTGTTGAACTCCAAGAGCCAGATTTGTTATTATTAATTTTCACATAATTATCAACTTCTATAAAAATAAGTGAAAATTGTAAGAATTATTTTTACTTTTTCAAAATGGCGATTTACCCTTGTCAGAAAGACAAAGTTACTCTACTTCAATTCTGTTGTCAATCAGGTAACCTTCTGTTAATTCTAAGTAGGCCTACTGGTTGCAAGCTCAACCAAGCCAAGACATTCAATAGCAATGAATTATTTTGAACTACCGGAACCTCAAACTTCACAAAAGTGAATACTGCAGTATAGGTGTTGAAGTGTGCATATCTATTCATAGAAATGTAGAAATGTTGACATAAATTATAGAAACCGCAAATAATATATTTCTTTCCAGCATGGGGAGCTTCAGCCGTTGGCGGAGAAGTGACAGGAGGATTTGGCGCGGAGGAAAGCTTCGACGCGTTCTTATCGATGAACGAACCGCCACCCGTTCCTGCCATTCCACCGTCTAGGTTCAAACGCCACGAGTCTAATGACTCGGACGAAGGACAGAAGAATTTCTCTGTGCTTATTAGGTATGTTGTGAAACCAGGTTATTAACAATACATCTTGTAAAATATTGCTTTGAATACTTGATAATAATTAGGTGCAAGAAATTTTTACTTCTACAAATCTTAAAGGTACTGTAGTATATTTTTATGTGAAATATAGCATTTTATAGCAAACTAGTAATAAGGAGGAGCCAGCACATGCAGCGTATTGGTTAACGCGCTCGCTTCATGTGATCCGGAAGACGAGGGGAATTCCGAACCCAGTTTGATCCCCGCCGCCGACCGTCTTTACAGAGGTTTTTCATGGTTTCCCTCTGTAGTCTAGGCTAATGCTGGGATGGTTCCTACAATAAGTCAGCCATGACCGCTTCCTTCCCACTATCCTTCCAATTACCCACGAACCTTCATCTCATCATCCCATCATCTCATTAATCATCATTCCGACGCCATTAGATCTCAGTTATCATAACAGTGCGTCGTTAAACCCAATATTATATATAGTAATAAGGAATGACTGCAAACTCTAGATCAACAACTACGGAATTATCAACGGAAATTCCACAATCTTTTGGACTTTTTCGTTTGAGCCAGGAAATTGTCCCAATACCACTGATTGTTGATAGTTATTCGAGGAAAGAGATAACGATTCTTTTCAACTAACCATAGGTTTCCCCAGTTGATTTCATATTTGAATACACTTTTCGAAAACAAAACCATGCATAATTTTACGAAGTAGCTAAATGTAGCTACATGCTCTAAAAAAAACATTCAATGTTAAATGTCTTTCAATTTCAAATTTGATGAAACATCTTGAGAAATAGTTTAATGTTGAATGAATCGTAATACCATGAAACATAAAGAGAACCAAACATGTGTAGGCCTACCCTTGTGAAATATTTCGATTTGACAGTCTTTATCATTAATGCTAGATTCTTACATCCCTACCTATATACATAAAGCAGTATAATAAAATAATTAAGTGTCTGGATACAATAAATTCTTTGTTGTTTTAACAAATAAAGATACCAGTAGGCTGTTGTGTAAACATATTTCTATACTATATAGATCTTTGAAATCAAGTAGGGCCTAGGGTGTATTTTAAAATTTGAATCAAATATTTCAGATCTAACTACAACTAGAACTTTTATATGTTCCCTACTAGACCTCGCAATATAGATGGTGAGATGCCACCGACATCTCTGGGCCCTTTGACAGCGTTAGCCCCGCCTCCTAAGAGTCCGCAGAACAACAACACGGCGTTCACGGACACAAGTCCTCGGTTCAATCCGTTCGACAAGAGTCTCGAGCTGTCGCAGCCGCTACCACCGCAGGGCGAACCCGAGGGAGCTCTCGAAAGAACCGACTCTCAGGTGAATACAGTGATTTTAGGGTTTTGATAACAAAACCTGACATCGGATATCTGACATCGCATTCGGAAATTTTGGAGAATCCCCGGGGTAAGAATGACCCAGGGGAAAAATACTTGAGAAACAAAAATTCTTTAAGAGCTCTAAAATGTATACAGAATAACTATGAAAAAACTATCATATACATTTTCAGTGATTTTTACAACAATTGGATGAGCAATAGCAAAGAAAACTATAAAAGTATACATTTTTATGGAATATTAGAACAACAGGTTTTGCAAAGTGAATATGCGACAGGCTGCATTATAAATTTTAAGAAGTTGCTGGTAAGGTTGCTGGTTTTTGAACAATTGCAGTGATCCCAGGTCTGTACATGTAGACTGAGCTGACGTAATATTTTTTATTCTACAAATCCATACTTCTAAGCTCATCTCACAATGCATATACTGCATTTTCCTAGTATACAAACCCAGAAGATTTTGATTTTTCGGCTCGGTTTCGGCTATTGCCTTGGTCACGGTAGAGTAGGTAGTCATCAAGCTAAGTTATTTCTGTCTGTATTACAGGAAACTCCACCCACACCCCTGTTCGACGAAGATGTGTCACAGCCCCTAGAAGACTTCCCACGAGTGCTTTACACGGGCGAAGGGTGGGAGATGCATCTCCGACAGCCAAACAAGAAGAAAATCACTGGTCAACGGTGAGCAACTTAAAACTATTAGTGTAGTTACGGTAGTTTAGGTAGTTAGTTAAAACTGTAGTTGTAATTAGCTACAATGTGATTAGCAAGACACTGTGAGTAAAGCTGTTCTCAACGCCCTATTGAATCGGATAAATTCAGTTATAACAAAGTATCAGAGCACTACAGAAAAACAATGCATACATTTCAGTTGAAACTATACTTTAGGGTTGCCCGATCAATGGAAAAATTGGAAATAATACCTTGATTTTAATTCTCAATATTGAATTCTTGATTGAAGTACAGTATATTGAAATTATCCATCTTTGACTGACATCAAAAATATTGAATCAAATAGAGAGAAAATCAAGAAATAAAATTGTGCCAGGAAGATGAATATACTGTAGCTAGCTGCATAGTGACGTACAATGCTATGTGTATTTTATCGAACACAAGTACCGTAGTTAACGGCTCGAGTTTCTCGCACTTAATACGGAATATCGGCAGTAGCGTGTTATTTTATTTCTCAACAATATTTCAAATCGATATTGAATGTTACAATTCAATATCAGAATTAATCGAAATCCTAGACTATTGAATCGCGTGAAAATAACGAAATTGGATGGCAAGCAGCTATTTTCTTCCACACTAAACACTCTTACATGATGAAAAAGGGAAATTTTAGTACTGGTTATAAAAAAACTTTCAACTTTTCAGGTTCTGGAAAAAGGTGTTTGTGAAACTGGTACACCAAGGAGATAGTCCAGTGTTGCAACTTTACAACACGAAAGATGACAAAGATCCCTTCCAAGAGCTTCCGTTACAAGCTTGCTACTCCGTGTCAGACATTGGTAAGTTTCATGATGAATAAAACGTATGTAGGCCTACGCTTTATTTCTAAATGTAAATTTAAATAATATTTCAGAGCCAACTTTCTTTTCGATCAGATATGTATTGAGTAATATCCCTTTACAGTTGGTGAAGAGTAACATTTGATTTTTTAAATTAATTTGATGTGGTCTCAGACTTTTAGGACTGCACTATCGATAACTTGTAACCGAAAAAGATATTTCATTGAATTTCATGTAGCCCTAATTCATTCAGAACTGACGTAGACTGAAGGTTTGAAACATAATATTGAATGATAGCTAATTAGAAAGGATGTTTCTCACATCTTTGATATTTTTATCTCCAAAAACGAACTCTTTTTGTGATTCAAACTTTGTTTTATTAAAAATCCATAGTTTATCAATTTTCGACTTGAATATATTCTCATTTTTTTTTAATTTACACACACTTTACAGGTGACAATCTCATCTAATAATAACATATAAATGAGAAAATATATTAAAAAATGAATAAAAATAACAAATTAGGCCTACACAACAAGGATACAAATCCGTTAATTCCAACTTGACTATTTATCATTTTCATCCACTCAGCGTAAATCAAGACAAGGAGACTAGAATTCTAAGTTCGTTATTCTTGCAGGTGCTCAGCAGTTTGACAACTTCGGCAAGATTTTCACCGTGAAGCTGCAATACGTGTTCTACAAAGAGCGGCCAGGTGTGAGGCCCGGCCAAGTGACCAAAGCCGAGAGGATTACGACGAAACTCAGCCAGTTCGCCGCGTACGCGATTCAAGGAGATTATCAGGGCTGTAAAGAGTTTGGCAGTGATCTGAAGAAACTGGGCTTACCGGTCGAACATGCGCCTCAGGTATTTTTCATTTCATTCCAGTTGTCTTTATTTGTATTTTATTTTCATTCAATTGTAAAAAGGTGATATTGATTGTTTACAGGACATCACAATCCTGAAATAGATATTAATGAATAATGATTATATCTGTTTTGTAATAAACATACATAGTAATTGGTACAAATTACTAATATTTTCTTTCTCATAACTTCATTATTCAATTGTTTTTTAAATCATTATCCATTCTTTTATTTCATAATCTGTGTTTATATATATTTTGTTATCTTGTTTTGTTATTCTGTGTCTAATCGGCAACCCAAGTATGGGCAGAGATCGTAATAAAGATTTTACACACATCAACTTCTCAATTTCAGAAATTATAATTTTTCTAGTGGTCGTAGGGACCATGACATGACATAGGCATTACCGATTCTGTATAGAAACACGGCCAGAATCAAGTAGTGTCTACGTCAGGACTCGTGAAAAGGGCCGGGTCAAGGAGGACAAATACCGTTAAATCAATTATTTTTGAAATTGAGGTGATGGTTTCTAGTTTTCTCTAGAATTAGGAAAGTGAATAACGTCATTATTCGTTGAAATCTAGTTTCAGGGGTATGACGTCCTTTGGAGGTACAAAGTACACAATGATCATCGTATGTGAATTTAAACTACGACTTACACCGTTTACGTTACTTGCATCACTACTTTGAGTCGACATACTCAATCCATCAAGTAGCATAATTATAGACTCTCATCATAATTTTAGACTGATAACTAAGAGATCAATAAAATAAACAAATGTAAATCAACTTATATTCGGTTTTACGAATAAAAAATTTGTTGGTTAAGCGCGTTAACGTACTTGTAATAAACGGATTAACTTGTTATTACCCTTGGTTACCATTGCTATTCTCTAAATTTAACCAAGCATGATAAGCACATTTTTGTTGTTCGTAAAACGTGGACTTCATAGTACTAATTAGTTGTTTAAATTGTTGCAGATTTCTCAATTGTTCAAGTTGGGTTGTGCGAGTTTTGAAGATCTGAAATCGTTCAGCGTTCAAGTTGAAGAATCTTTATTCCGATTGGCCGTGCACCGCGACCGAGCCCTCAACTACAAGACGGAAGAAGTCCAGATAACGGCAGTCGACGAGCTTTACGTCGAACAAGATTGTTATGGCCACGTAGAGAAGCAGATCGCGAGAGTGCGTTTGTTTTTCTTGGGCTTCTTAGCAGGTGAGCGAACAAGTTTTTATAATTTCACTTAAATAATGAACTTTTACATCAACATCGTCGTACCGGTCAATGCCCATTCTTTTACAAAATGAAACACATTTCGAGAGGTTTGGAAATTAAATTTGATTGAATAACTCTAGAAATTGCTTTGTGACTGTATGTTTTTATTCCCATCATAGACAATTAAAATATATTGATTAGATTTGAGACATTGTTGAAGATTTTAGGCAAAAAATTATTCTTATCCTTTTACGTCCATCATCTCTAAATTGCTGAAGAAAATCATGCAAAGATTTTATCGAAACCCCATAATAGAATTATTATTATTATCACTTTGTGGCGGGTACACTTCATATATCCAAGAAAGAAGAGCTAAAGTAAATACTGTACCAACAAAATATTCGCATGTTCAAAATAAACTTCGATGACTACATAATCTCGCTGCAGCTTTGAACATTGAGTGCTCCTGAAAGACGTGGCTTTTTTATCGGTAACCTCTTCGTAAGAAAATGAATAAAAATATCACAAGTATACAAATATAACTGTTGTATTTGTGTTTCCCACATTGGGAGATGACCTTCGCTCGTGGATACAAGTGGAAGTAATATTACGCCGAACCCGTTAGAAGGTATAACATGAGATTCTCGATGAAAGCAGAAAAATTAAATCAACTTTTGCCCCCATGTCTCCAGGTATGCCCGACGTAGAGTTGGGGGTCAATGACATGTGGCGGCAAGGCAAGGAAGTCGTCGGTCGCCACGACATCATCCCTGTTGTCACGGAAGAGTGGATCCGATTGGAGAACGTAGAGTTTCACACTTGCGTGCAGCTCGACGAATACGAGAGAACGCACGTGATTAAGTAAGCGGGGCCGAATTGGGAATAATCCAACCATTTCCGAGTTTTAGTCAGAAGATAATATATAGAGTATAAGAATCAACAGCCCAAGAAAAGTATGAAAAAGCACACAAAATATATTATTGAAGTAAATAAACAATAAGTTACATTGAAAAGTATTGAAAATATGAATTTGAATCGTTGAAATCAAATTTTAATCAATTGATTTATTATTTATCAATTGGTATTTAGAGAAAAGCCCTGAAATATTGGCATATTTTCATTAACAATAAGGTTTTTAATTATATGTACCCCTACCTTGGTTTGTGGTTTTAAAGTTGGAACAATATAATATAGGCCTATATCTATTATGTGTGTAAATCATTTTCATTCCACAGATACTAGACCGTACTTCTGGCTCAGTTGTCTAACGCTTTGCGTGAGAAAGTGAAGTCATGTCGGGCAAATGTCCTAATTTCACATGGTTGACGAGAGATTTTAAATCATTGGCACCCCCATATCACCTAGCTGTTGATGGGAGTCGCTGAGTAAACAATAACCATATAGCTTCTAGAATATCCAATTTATTAAATCCCACCTATTACTATCGATTGCTGATAAATAATAATTGTTTCCTGATTCTAGATTCAAACCACCAGACGCTTGTTATTTGGAACTGATGCGGTTCCGCATTCGACCACCCAAGAACAGAGAGCTACCGTTGCAAGTGAAAACCGTCATGTGTGTCACGGGCAATAAGGTAACTTATCAAGATGAAAATAAAAATACTTGATGATGACGAACGATACACAAATCATGCACATAATGGATTCTATGAATAGATATCTTGAAGAGTATGCAAAATATTATAATAGATAGTGTCAAAGATCCTAATGGTAGCAGATGCTAATACTTTGTGGCTCAGTCGACTAAGGCACCGCTTTAAGAACTGAAGTCACCGTTGGTCGTTGGTTTGAGTTTTGCATAAGGCATGGGTTGTTGAAGCGTCCTTTAATTCACTTATCGCCACTTCATAGTTTCACCATCAACTGGTCACTTGTACCCCCAAATAATTTGACTGTTGGTGAGGTCGTTAAGCAAACATTAATTATCATTATAAATAATCATTTGTATTAGCAAGTCCTCTATTTTGTATTGGAGTGCCATTAGATCAATGTACAGATGTAGCTTATTTAGGCTTAGTTCTTTCAGAGTCTGAGGAAAAAGTAGTGGGAAACTTGAGTTGATTCTTGTGGACCTACCTCCCCTCCCACAACTCTTTGTTGGTGTTTTCTCCAACCTGTACCCACCTTAATATTCCTCATATCACTTTTTCTTACGCTGTATCATTCATCACGAATTATTAATATTCTTAAAAGCACGGTATTTCAATAGTAACTTAAGAAGTAAATCAACTGTGAACTTGTTATCTCCCTGTGTTACCTGTGTTATTTTAGAGACTAACCAGTCGATTAGCCTTATGAACTCTTTTTTAACGAACAAATGAAAGTCTAAATAATTTTTGTTTCCACGTTTAGGTTCAACTGAACTGCGATATTTTGGTGCCTGGCTTCTCTAGTCGTAAGTTGGGACAGATCCCGTGCGAGGACATCATGGTTAGGTTCCCGATACCAGAATGCTGGATCTATTTGTTCCGCGTTGAAAAGCATTTCCGCTACGGTTCAGTCAAGTCAACGCACAGACGGTAAGGAAAACATAATTACATATGCATTATAGCATTAGTTACTTTATATTTAACTTTCAAATTCAATTGAATTTCCAAATCTGAACTTTCAAAATGATCAACTTTTTTCAGAAATATTTTCCCAGTTACATATTTTCACCTTTACATACGATCAGAGTTACCATTACATTAGTTAGTACTTCACCATTAGAGTACCTAATTGAACTAAATTTATCCCAGACTTGGGCCTACTTGTTAACTATGGATTATGACTGAATTATCTACGAATATATGAATCTCAACTAATTTTTGCATTAAATAATATTTTATTACATTAATATTATTCAACAAGTAGGCCTACTTATGATTGAATAATAATAATAATAATAATCTCTTTATTTCCACAACTTGTTACAGCATTTTACCCTTTAAGATAAATCCTATTTATCCTAAATACTGATTGTATTTAATCTTGATCTGATTGTATTGATTAAATACTGATTGTATTAATGACCAAATGTTGTTTACACCTGGTTGTATAATAATATACTCTCGTGCGTGCGGTAGATCAATCAGGTCGAACAAAATCATTCATTTTTTCACTTCATCGGTTTTAATGTTTCAAGAAAAAATGTGAATTTTTTTTCAAATTTTGGTAGGAAATATTTCTCATTTTTCGATTTCAATGTTACGGTAGGTACAAAAGAGAAATGTAAACAATTTTTTCAAATTTTGGTAGGAAATATTTCTTATTTTTGTAGAAAATGTTCAAATTTCTTCCAAAGTTTTTCCAAATTTTAGAAGAAAATGTTTAAAATTTTAGAAGAAAATATTTAAAATTTTAGAAGAAAATATTTAAAATTTGTGGTAAATGGAAAATGAATTTTTCAAATTTTGTGTCAAGATTAAAAGCATCATTATTAAAGAAAAGTGACGTACATTCTAAATGTACTTCTCTCCTCACAGGACCGGCAAGGTAAAGGGAATAGAACGCTTCCTCGGTACAATGGAGACATTGGACCAATCACTTATCGAAGTGACCTCGGGTCAAGCCAAGTACGAACACCAACACCGCGCCATCGTGTGGCGGATGAGTCGGCTACCGAAGGAAGGCCAAGGAGCGTACACGACTCACAACCTAGTCTGTCGGATGGGACTCACGTCTTTCGATCAGATTCCGGACAAACTGGCGGATTATTGCTACGTAGAGTTTACAATGCCAGCTACGCAGGTAATAATATACTTTAATAATTAAATGGTTCATTTAAAAAGAAATATTTGTATTTAGACTCTGTCTTGCATCTATAAGATTGATAATACACAGGCTAATAATAATGGAATAATATAAGACACACAAAAATGAGATATAGTAGAACCATCTGATTATGGTTGTAAAAAATTGATGATATTGAGACAAATTAGAATGGTTATTTGAAAATAATTTTGTTAACAATATTATTAATAAATCACATTATTTACTTTACAATAATTCACATTGATCACCGTTACAGTACTAATGAAAATTAATTAAAATCAGGTGTAGTAAAAAATAAATGATTTGTTAATTTTCATTACTGAGAGAAGCAATTTAAAGTTTCCATTGATAAATTTACCTAGATATTACAATTTCTTATGTCAGAAATTTTCTACCCAAATCATTCTGTAGTATTAAGTATATGAATTAATTTTGCAATATACTTGGAATTGAAATATTATTTTGTCAAAAGAGAAAAGACTAAAAAACCACATACGGTAGTTAATAATTGTTCCGTGTCTGTTCTAGGCATCGCACATGACTGTTCGGTCTGTATCGCTTAGCAACCAAGCCAAGGACGATCCACCAGAGAAATACGTCCGCCAACTTGCTAGGCACGAATACAGGTAGGCTAAGTTATACATTCAGCATGACTCACTGCCTTAGAAACAAACCTTATTGTTAGGTTACCTTATTGTAGAAAGAAACATTGCAGCATTTTTGATATAAAAGTCGGGATTACTGAAAAATATAGTTAGGTTGTTTTTGTTTTAAAACCAGAAAATATATAGGTATAAACAAAGAATCTATTTTTGTGTAGGAATTTTTTGTTTCATTAATTCCTTCAAAGAGCAAGTAATACGGACAATTCAAGATTTTGTATATAGGCCCTATCAATGTCAATACGTTGAGAATTTTTCATATTCTGTTTCATTATACCCTAAAATTGTAAATTAAAGTGCTTAAAAACTTGAAAATTCTTCCATTCATTCATTCATTCATTCAAATCATTAGATATGTTTTTTCAAAAATAAATGTTGTGTTGTTTAGTACTGTATTCGGAGTACCGGTATATGAACATGTTAGACCTACTAAAAAAAATGCATCAAAATACATTTTTTGAGGTCAAGTGAGAGCTATTTTATGAGACAAGATGACAAAAGATGAGACAAAATATTTTTTTTGTCAAAAGTTGAAATCACCGCAGTCAATAACATTGTTACTGTTTCAGGGTTGGTATCGAGCACACGCAGGGTGAGGGTCCAGGAGCGTACGTATCGGCAACGATAGCCAAACCTGCCGCCCCTGCTCCGCCCCCCGTCGTAGACCAGCTCGACCAACCGGAACCGATTGCAGAGTCCGACAGCGACTCATCAAACTAAGCTCACATAACCTCACTCTATAGAAGAAACGCTGAATTATCCAAGTAATCGAGTATCGTTCGTAATGTAGTACTATGTAAGTGATCACTATAATCTATTATAACAGACAGCACGGTCGCAGAATGTAAGAGGGAACTAAACGAATAGTTGATGAATGCTTGTGAGCGGCTGTAGTTATATTAGGGCCTACGGTACATATTTATAAAATAGTTACAACGAGAAATTAAACTAAATAAACGTCAAAAGTTGTTGGTATAGCTATTAGAAATATTTCACAATGAAAATCTGTTTGTTGTTATATCTAGCAAATAAATTGCTTAATATTCATCGCTGTTTTCAATAAGTTAGCCACACATGATATTATATTATTTTAGTTCTCTCCTACGTTCTTGAAACAAAAGTTGAGTTTCATAAATATTAATTGATATATATATATATATATTAATTAAATATTAATTGTGAAACTTCATTCTTTACGTACCGTATTAGTAGTCTAGCAGACTGTTGTTAGTGAATTGATTCACTTTGAAACATGCGGACAAATTTCGTTGACGTATATTTTCAAGAATAAGTCAAACCCCCACTATTATATGGGCACATCTCTTGTAGGGAGACAACATAATCATTCATCCATAGGTATTATATATATATTATATAAGTGGATAAACGTTCTATAAATGTTACATTTGAGCTTCATATAAAAAATATATTGCATACACAACATTAAATAAGTACTCCCAAGAGAATTAGCCATAAATAAATGTATGAATATTAAATAGTTGACATTAAAATCAATAATGTATCAAAATTGGAATGTAATATATAACAGATTGCTGAGGTACGACTAGATAATAACGGACAATACAATTATTTTCACTAGAGTTAAGATTGATTGTTATCAATACGTAGGGTAGTTTATAAAGGTACATAATCAATTACGTAGGTGTAGATAGTATTGCGTTAGTTACTTATTTATAAGCATTCCACGTAGGCTATACAATCTTCGATTTTATTGTTATTTATTTATTTATTATATTTTTAATGCCACTGTTTCAACTCTTGATTAATGTTGATTGCCAATTGTGAAACATATGTGTGAGAAAAGGAGAAACCTCGATAATAACTTCGATTATGTAATTGTTACTGATAATAATCTTACTGAACGTGACATTTTGACCGAACGTCACTAGGTGTCACTAATTTAAGGGAGATTATGATGGAAGATTGTTTTGGCTGTTATAAATTAGAACTGACTTACAAGTTGACTACTTGAAAATTGTTATATATTGTAAAAACTAAAATAATGTAAGTATTGTAAATTCTCTTTTTTGATTGTGTGAATTTCCGATTATTTGAGTGTAGGTGTTCCTACGTATTTTGAAGTATATTTGCTTATCGCATTGTACTTGTATTGCAGCAACGTACCAAAGACGATTATCTGTAAGTCCTCATGGCAGTTAAGACAGGATTAGCCTTTAGCTAAGTTTAAGCGAAGGTGTAAAGTTAAACGGGAAGAGTATCAGTGCGTTACAAATTGAATAAAAACATTGTGGATAGATAATATATATAAAGCGAGAGTGTTAACTTCTTCTGATAGATGTCATATTTGCTCTAGATGTCATATTTTGCTCGAGAGGATTTAAATGTTCTTAACTTAATCTGATATATGTCATATTTTGCTCTATACATATGACCGCATTTCACATTCCAAGCAAGTGACTACCGGTAACTAACATTTTATTGAGCAATATTGCACCATTTACATTTCAATGTAATTGTAGCAAATTGAGTCGTAACCTTTCAAATCTTAATTTTCTGCGTTTAGAAATTATTGGAAATTGCCAACTGACAAAACACTCTTCTGACATTATTGAGTTCACACATTTCTGTTGTTTTCTATGAATTAAGATCCACAATGCTTTTGCGTAATTACATCTCACATTATTAAGAACCGATATCAAAATGTCCTGATGCAAACTGCAAATTAACATTACTTACGTCAGAAGTGGAACACAAATATAATGCTGATTAAAATTGCTTCAATATCTGTCATTAGTGTCGTACAGAAGTATAATAATTGGCACCATAATTAATGCGTATTAATGTATCAAATTCTTACATATTTACAAATGCCTTTCTCAACTATTACGCTACACCGGTACTTATTTTCTACTCCTTACCCGATTTTGCCATTCATCTACGCATTTTTCACGGTTCACAATTTGTATTTCTCATACGTGAAATTTACCAGTATCTGCTTCAGCTATGTTAACAGGACGTTTTGAATATGGACATTAATATTTGTGTAGGGCTATTGTCTCTTGCCCGTACTGTTAGCAAAAAGTGACTAGCACTTTATTAGATACTGCATATTTTACGGTAGCAATAAGTATAGTATGTAGTCAGAGAAGACACTAGAATCAGATAAGTGAAAGAATGTTTACTGCTGATGAAAACTTTGGAAATATTGGATACGTTCATAATAATATGATCATTTTTATTGGTGAAAAACATTGATTTGATTTCTTGTTAAAATATGGCATAAACGTAGATTAAAAGAGTTAGTATTGTTACATTTCAAGTTTATCACAAGAGCAGCAGAAACAATTTATTCTTGCTGCTCTCAAAATAAAAATAGCAAGACACCAATTTAGAGTTTTGGATTTAAAC
Source organism: Brachyptera putata (assembly GCA_907164805.1). Lineage (NCBI taxonomy): Eukaryota > Metazoa > Arthropoda > Insecta > Plecoptera > Taeniopterygidae > Brachyptera > Brachyptera putata. The sequence continues at coordinate 16,321,313 of OU015467.1, read as the reverse complement.
TATGAGAAAGATAGGACCTATCTATGTTTCATATTGGTTACATTTTGTATTATGTAAAGAACTAAAAAGTTTTATTACACAAGCGTAACTTTCCCTTCTCTGAATCTACTTCATTCTCAAGAATGTTCACACTCACAGCTGAAGAAAGAAGAAAAGGAATACCAAAACTCTTGGTTTTGACGAATACAAATCTTGAATACTGGTAATAATTCAATTGCTATCCTCAACGTTCAGTGTGAGATTGTGAACAGAAATGTAGGCTACTATAACATAGTTTAGTAAAAAAATGTGATACATTTTATTTTTCGTTATTTTTAATTTATCTATTTATTGGACCCCATTGGTGGGGTCCGGAGGTGAAATCTAGTCAAAAGATGTATATAAGTACTACTATTTAAAAAGTCTAAGATAAATTAACATTAGGAATTACCATATAAAGGGTAAAAATGTATTGTATCAGTATTAATTAATTAATATTTAACATGAAAGACAGAATCTTCTACGTACCATATTGGCGAGCCTTCCAAAAATAATATGAATACTTTTTCATAGCCATTGAACTAATTTGAGTACGTACTGGTATTATCTTTTCCAGTGCTTTACACTAAATTTTCATTAAGTAAAATGCAATTTTGGATCCATCATTGAAATCAACCTCCTTTGTAACGTTAGGCACTAAACTCAAATTTTAAAGTAATCGATTGTTCAATTGCTGTTTGAAAGGCTCTTCAAAATGTCTGTATTCAAGAATTTTAAACTGTCAATCATACAAAAAAGGAGGAATCATGCCAGTGAATTATAGTGAAGACTACATCATGTGTATCTTCAGTAGAATACTTGTATATATTACTAAGTCACCAATAGAATTATTATTTAAAAAAATATGTATATTGGTAGGGGCCTAGTTCAGAATATTGTATATGCTTAGTTCAGTAATTCAATACTGGAGGGCAGTATAATGTTTGTCTTTGTCTTTTTCATAGTAAATACCATACTCCAGTTACTATCACAATATACCGTATAGGTACAGCATATACAGAATAGAGGAATACAGAATATAGATGTTCGATAACACTAATAAATTTTAATAAGACGGTTTTGTTTGATAGCAATCATCGAGAAGTAGTAAATCATATGTGACGGATAGATCTGGTCAAGAACAAGCCGCATTAAACGTTGTTGTGCGTTATTCTCAAGCTTTCAAGGCTGGTGAATTGGTTATTGAAACCTTTTTCCACCGCAACATCCGCAAACATATATAGACCTACTTGATGTTTTATTTATAATAATTATGAAAATAAATTAACTACTTATTATAGAAACTAGATATGAAAAGTAAAATCAAATAAGAAAGTGAAAATAAAATACCAGGATTTAATGATAAATATAACAGCGCAAGTTGAGTACTACCGTAATTTGACCAATGTTCTTGTTTCCCTACTGGCTAAAAAAAAACAAAGTAGAACTGGCAATGTTGGTCGAAGAATTCGATGAGTACACAGTTTAGCTGAATTGTATTAAATCAAAGCCAACGTGTTAAAAGTTACCATTAGATAGATTTGCTTAAAACTAGGGTATTTAGCAGATTTGCTATTGGATCTCTAGTCACACTTCATAATATGGTTGAGACAACTTTTGCACATAACTAGTCAATTGGATTCAATGAACATGTAAGCAATAATTGAAAATAAGAAATGATTGACTGACAGTCCGAGCAGCTAGCTCGAAAGCAGGCAGCGTTCGTGACGAAATCAATTGTCTATGCAGTCAATCGTTTCCATTCGAGTGAACCATTCGAGGTTCAGTACGTGAATTTTATCAAAATTCTGCTTTGGCGAGCACATCGTTTATTTATTCAGTAACAAAAAATATACATAGGCCTATATATCAAATGTATATTTTGAAAACTGCGACAATTCCTGGGCTTCTAGTATTAAAGCAAGCCAACAAACAAAATGAACTCAAAAATTTCGTGTAGAATTGGAGCTATATTTAGTTATGTGCAAATGTAATCTCTTCTAGAATCCTGAATCAATTGAACTGAAATACTCTAGTGTTATGTACATATGCATTAGATGTTGTGTTTAATTTGAAAATTTGTATTACTTTTACCATTCTATGCGATTTTAATAAGAAAAATCCATGCAGTTTGCCAATGATCTCAAATATAAAAATGTATAAATAGCAAGTGTGTTTTAGGCTATATAAATTATAAATAAACACATCCGTACGTGTTATTCATTACTCAGTCATTAGTCATTACATATAATTATTTATAAATCAATAACCCAACTATTGTCTAATATAAGATAATAATTCAAAATATGAAACAACTGAGAATCGACACAAACAGTGTTAAGCTGGCCTTCCATGAACGCGGTATTCGCTTAGCGAATTCGCTAAGCGTTTTTTTTAGCTGCCATGTTGAAAAAACGACCAATCATTGACAAGAGCGGCGCATGTCGGCATGGTATCCGAGCTAAAAACAACGCTTAGCGAATTCGCTAAGCGAATACCGCGTTCATGGAAGGCCAGCTTTAGATATAAATTTAGATAAAAGTGATATAATCTCCAATTCAGAATTTAATGTAAAAATTAAAAATCTCTCAAAATGTCTTTACAAAACTTTCCATTTCCATTATTAAGAGTAACATAAAATTAAAGGCCGCGTCTAATACAGCCATAGATATGCATACCGGTAGCTGACAAGCTACCGATCATAAGCCGCAATAGAGAGGACAAATTTATCGTTGGAATTTTCGCATTTTTTAGTTCCGTTGGGTTTAAGCCCGAGTCTTAAAACCGCCCAGACTTAAAAGAAGGCACTTCATACATTCCACGACAAAATGTCTATGATAATTAAATATAATTGACTGTAATTAATATTGTACTACAACTTATGATTATATAATTTTATAAGAACCAGTGTGATAATAATAATAACGTTAATATATTAGACAGACGAGTAGTAGCGCACTGTACATTACGTACATTACTGGAAATGTACATCACGTAATCCATGAGTAGTATTCAATCAGTTGAATGTATATAAAAGTATTGATTGTATAATTAATTGTATATTAGAAGCACAAACATAAATCTGTACATTCTGGCTAAAATGAAGAATATTAGTTTGATAGTATAATAGTTTTAAACTATTATTAAAATAGTATCAGAATGTTTATTCAGGAGATAATTTGAGCCTCTTAATGCTAATAAACGCTCTGTAATGAAAAGAAAAAAGAAAATGACGCAGACCGGATATTTTTTCTTGAGATACTCGATAAAATTAAATTGAGAAATATTAATAAGATTTCATTTGTGGAATGTAGGAACTTGGTTATAAAGACAACCAACCAGTTTAGTACATTTAATTATGGCTGTGGTAAATACAATGACAGAATGTCAAATGTTTTAAGAAAGAAATAATTCAAATAAAACAGGTCTGCGGTGATACGTAATCCATTTGAAACTCGGCATATTTATCATTGTGAGAAAATATTGCGTTTGAAAATAAATAAATAATAGGGAACTTTCAGAATGCTTACCTAGGTTTCGTAGATATGAATTGTTCTCTTGTGAAAATGTACTGACGTGTTTTCAAGATCGTTGAATGAACTCTGATGAATCAAGTACTAATTTGTATGTCTCTGTTTGTCTTTCTTTCCCACGACACTTTAGCTCGGATCTGAAAACAATACAATGTAACTAATTATTAATTAGAGAAATAAAATAATTAAAATAATAATAATCTAAACAAGATGTGTTACATAATACATATATGTAGTAAGTTATACAGTTGTTACAATAAGAGAAATAAGTACGTCATCGTGTAAATAACGTAACTAGGTACTGTAACTCATAAGTGAATATCCTGACACATGGAAATTTAGATTCCAAACTTGAGTTCAACTTCCATTGAGCAGTGAAGTCAAATAGGTTGTCCCATCAAATAACGTTAACGCAAAACTTATCTATAACTTTGGGAAAAAAATATTGTATGAAAATGTATTGCAATTTTTAATTTGGCATTGGAACATTCATCTAATTTTATAATACTACTGTACTTAAATAACACTTATGAATAATTTTTGGTTGACAAATGTGTAATTAAACAATGTGTGATTACTGACGTTGGATGATCAACGTATTATATGAAGAGTATAAAAACACGTACATTTTATTTCTCTACAGAAATGAGTGTTTCAAAGATTTCACCATGATATGTTTTTATTAGTTATTACGAGAGCAAGCATTTGGGGTGAACTAAAAACCCTATTTTCGATTTTAAATACCTAAATTGGAGAACTAAAAATCCAGTTTTTGTTTTCAATTATCTAAAAGGGTGAATTGGTGTTGTCTGATTTTATAAGAATCGTTTTCAGTGGTGAAATAGCATTTGCGGATATTTATCACATTTTTTGTCAATTTCATGGATTTTGTTTTACAGACTTTTTTCGTTTTCTTCTATTATGTCGGTAAGATTAATGGTTGATAATATACCGAAGACAAGAAATTGAAAGGAAACGGTTTTATTTTTCAACATTTTCCACAGCAAACTCATTGATACTCGGTAATTAATAAACAAACAAAAATAAAATGTCAATAAAATGAAAAGAAATTACGGTGAATCAAGGAATGATGAATGAATTGATGAGATGATTTTATTAGATCTTTCTGGATAGCGTGAAGGAGTTGGTCGTGGCCTGTTGCTAAGGAACCATCCCAGTATTGACCTGAACAGCAGTGGGTAACCACGAATTACCCCTGTCAGAATGGTCAACCATGGCGGGAATCGAACCCTGGTCTCTTATGATGGTTCAGTATGCTAGCCACTCGACCACTTGTATCAGTCTTTATTCAGCTCTAAAATCAAAAGAGAAAAATTCTATCACCTAATATTCTTGACTAATAGACATAATCGCGGGAAATCATGAAGAAACATGTTTTTCGCGAAAAGTCACGAATATAACAATAGGTTCTTTAAACTCGGAAAGACCTGAAATGTAAACTTATTGAAGAAAAAACACTTTACAAACAATTCGCATTTACCACAAATGCTTGCCTAGTAATATTTATTACTTATTAGTTATTACTTAGTTATTTATTACAGTACTTTTACTAGGATTTAGACCTATACATATATGTACTAGCTTAACTTGAAGAGGTAACCAACATTATCGAGTTGAAACAGTGGCTAATTATTTGTTATTACTGATTGTGTAATGTATGTATGTGATGTGTGTACATATATTATATAAATGATGAGATAATGTATTGTAAGATATTACAGTCAAACTCATGATAGTGACCGATCAACAAAACAGTATTACATGGAAGCGTATTTTGATTGATTTATATACCACTGAAATGAATTAAGAGTATAATTTTAAAATATACAGTGCAACGTAACTGCTTCGAAATTGAAGATTTTCATTTCACCGAGCCTAGATCTGCAGATATAGTCTCGTTCATTTTATCAATAAATGACCCGAAGTAGAATTTAAATGTCACATTACTATAAAATAGAAATGATGATGAAGCATACTGCACGATACCATTGAGTTTGTAGTTATATAACTACAAACTCAATGACGATACACTGATAACCGACAGCCAAAAAATAATAATTTTGATGGTTATGTTTTTTTCTAAATTATTTCACATACTGTACATTTATTTCTCCTAATATCGTCGGTCATAGTTATTGCAATTCTTTCGGTGCATATAATATATGACTATTTAATATAAGGGAGTGAAATACGGAATATTCCAATTGAGTACATTTATGGTTGCACGTACATAAGAAATGGGTTATCCATTTTTCGTAATGATATTAGGTACGTTTTGCAAATAGAGATTACGAACCTCCAGCAATTATTTAATATTAGAATACTTGTACTTAAAACAACATAAAGAATGGTAATTATTATTAAAATAAACAAGTCCACTCTCTATTTCTAGGAGAATTCTTTCAGTATCAAACAAGATACTGAAAGGTGTGCTTTGAAATAAACCTGGTTGAACATACTGCCTAATGTTATTTGTGATGTGTCTCCTATTAAAATATCAAAATGTATGTTGAAAGTACTGATATATGTACAATGTGTAGTTATCATTATATTGTATTTTATTTCATAAATTGATTAAAACTACTTTTTTCAAATGCCCATACCTACTTAGTGTAACAGGGATGATGTGCAATGTATGTATCAGAATAAATCCAATATCGTGTACAATTATGCCTGTCTTCTATGTTTTAATTACCAAATCCCAAATCTTTCAATCCAGAAATAGAAGCACCAGTACAGTGTTCAGGTTAAATAGATTTTAACAGTGAGTAGACAGGCCCTTTAGGCAGCAGTAGAATTGTGAATAAAAATGAAACCTAGACCGTCAAACAGTTCGATTTTTTCGAATGACAAATTTTCCACCGAAGTCACAAAAGCTACATCAGTGACGTGCAACATGCAAATTGAATGTTGAATGCATGCATGTTGAAGCTAGAGCTCCCCAAAAAAGAACATTTTCAAGCTTAGAAAATAGACAAAATTTCCTATTTGTATTCCAATTTCAATTTGCATTTTTCAGTTCATATATAATTTTGAAGAACGTAGACCACAAATTATTTAGTTTCATAATACTTTTCCACATTCATATGTGTTCGATGATCTTCCCTACCTATGTGGTTTGACTTTGATGCGGATTTGTGGGGATTGTTCCATGCATGGATCGCTGGTTGCGGTTTTGTGCGGGTATCTAAGGCTGACACTTCTCCGTCAACTCATCATATTTTGCATCATATTATTAGGACAACCATCACTTGAATCTTCACACCATCGAGAACACTATGTATAATATTATTATGTGTCTCAAAGTGTGTAATAAACCTATTCTAACATTCTAACATTCATCCTAGCACTGATTTTAACAAGCTTATTCTCACCTTGAATCTCAATTTGTATTTAATTATGGTAAAATTACAGAGACAATGAGCACGCCTACTTGTGTTTTTTTCCCCAACCTCCACCGGACTAACCTACCGGACATATTACACCCTCCAGAAGCCCCGCTCCCCCCCCCCCCTCCCCAACCACGGCATCAACCTAGTACCCCCCTAACCTAACCATTGACTTTATAATAACTCAATGACCTAACCAACAAAAATCGCCCCCACCAGCACCACCCCTATCAAACAACATGCAAAAACCATCAGATTCAACTGAGTTTAAAAACTATAAAAACCAACAATTCTCAACCTCCCGCAACTTTTTCTGAATGATATAAACAAGATCTTTCAGAAAAAAAAACGAAAAAATCGAAAATCAAAAACCAATTGGCAATGCTGTCACAGTAAAATTACCAATGTTAACTATATCATTAATAAATATTCGAAATAATAAGATCCCTTACGAAATAGCCATAGTCAGGTCACAGCGTATTTTCCATTTGTTTTGGTGTTGTCAGTATCAGTATAAATTGTCAGTGGCCGTGTCTGGTGACACTTAAGTGTCAACAGGTTTTCATGTTTGTGGACTGTGAGTGTTCCCAGCCTCCCATTCCCATGACACTCAAGTGTCATCAGCCAAAATGGCTGCTGTGACTGCTGACACTTAGTTTGATAATAAACCCTATTAATCACATATTTGTGAAATCATGACATATTCTATAACTGGTTTTACTTTGTCTAACAACTCTGTACTACATTCTGTTCTACTGAATTGGAAAAAAAAAAAAAAAAAAAAATCGTAAATTGAGGTAACTGACACTATTTATTTGTATCGAAACAGCTATAGATTTGCTGATGAAATTTAGCTTAGCTGATAAAGGACAGGTTTACCCTACCAATGTATCAATTATCATCTTAATGCCAGCTAACTACTAGTTTTCGTGTATGTAACGGTTCAATAACGTTTTTTTCAACTAGTTTTTCCAAAATGTTTTCGGAATTTTCGATTTCTTTTTTCATTTCAACTTTTTAATGTACTATTTTAGCCTTGATATATCAATACCAAAATATTTTATTCATTTTTGTGGGTGGGTTCCCCTTAAGGAGAGTCCGAGGAAAGTAAAAGTGGCTGATGCTTAGATGATGTTGCCGTTGAGAGGACTGGAGTTTGGCGGAAGGAGTTAAGGAGTTATTGGTCACGTACAGTGAAACCTCTATGCATCATTCTTGGATCCATTCCCTGGATGGATTGCGTTCCTGGTGGTTGGGTGGTTTTTCTTTCCTGATCCCTTGAAAAATGCTACAGGTTTCACTATACAAGCTGAAAGTAAAAACAGTTTTTACTGGAACACTGAAAGTTTGATTTATTATTATATCAATAAACTTACATTTTTCATTGTAACTTGTTTGCATAATGCTATAATGACAATGTATATTTAATTTTCATACTAATTAACAATCATTATTTTTTAAAGAAATAATACGTTCATGTTTGCCATTATCAATGGCTCTAAAATCCTAGCTAGTCATGATTTGCATTATTTATAAAATAATATAATATTATAACAATAGTTTTTTAAAAAATCCTTGTACATAGGGTCATTTTATCGCGTTTTAGCTATACACGCACGACAAAGAATGAAGAAATTACTGCAACATTATTATCTAAACAGTTTTGCATGATACATTAATTAAGCCAATTTATTAACAAAGGAGTGGCTGTTGATCTAGACTGATTATTAGTTCTAGTTTATCATATTGTTTGTATATTATTTTGATCATTCTTTAAAACCGTTCCTAAGGGATTTTGATTTCATCTGCCCGTGCCACATTGCTTTTTGCCGATTATTATTATGTGAAAGGTACAAGCTAAGTATTTAGTTAGGTTTACCTGAATACAGTATATAACATACCTTGAAGTATGGTATCAACAGAAGACTTGTAGGTAATTATTGATCTTTTGTGGCCTTGCACGGCAAATTTGAGGTTACCATACATTCTTAAGTAATACTATTCCAATTTATTACTCTACAACCAAGAATTTAAATCCAAGTAAACAATGTATACCAGAAATTATCGTAAAATATATGAATTGAGAGATAATTTGAAAGACATTGGAAGGAGACCTACTCTAATATTTTCATTCCTATTATCTTTTCTTCAAAATCTTATAGGCCTACACTGCTAAAAGGTATATTATTTAACAATTAACAACGTCTTAAGGAATGCGACCTTCTTTCAAGGTTGATCCTTTATTAAATATCAGATCAAAATGAACACATGTCGTAATGATGGCTAATCGAACGTGGTATATTATATTATTATACATGCAAAATTTACACAAAGCAATTAGATAATGAGATCTTAATGAGATGAGTTGATACCTGGCTGTACATTTGTCCGTTGTTAGTGAACGTATTGAACTAGAATAAGTATTACTGTATAACAGTCTTATCACTTTGATTGGTACAGATCAAGTATGTTATGTAGTTACAAATCGTTATGTACACCGAATACGTTGAAATTAGAATGATCGACAATGTGTGGAAAAGACGAGTATAAAATGACAGCTTCACATCGGTGTGTCACAACGTACATCTATACATCGACAAAATCAATCTTGAATTCCTTAATTGAATTTCTTTCGTTTATATTCTGGCTCTGAGAAAACAAATATAAAATTAATAGGGCTAGTACCAGTAATATTTTTTCATGATTATTACATGAAGACATGATAACGTTAATTGAATAATTGCACCTTTTGTAATTGATAAGTGCGCAAAAACTTGAAATTTAAAACCATCTTATGTACGATACAATGAAACCTCGATCCAATGTTCCCAGCTAAATCGTTTATTTTGTCCCACCAAAGTCCCTGCATGTGACTTTTAATTCCCGCATGGATGTCTTCGTCTTGGTACCTTGAAAAACGACGATGGAGGTTCCACTGTAATTACAAAGATGGCCGGAATACGTGTATAATCAAAATAGAACATACCATGGAATGTGTAAAAATAACAACGGAAATACTAACTAAACTAAATACGTACAAATGGAATGCAAGCCTGATAAATCAAATAGTAATTGGTATGACTATTACATGATGCAATGTGGCCTATTGCATGGAAATATATATTTTACACATATTTAGGCTTAGGAATAGTGTAATGATGGAGTGACGTCCAGAAAATGAATTTATCTTTGAAATTGTATAGGCCAACTTGCAAATAAAATAAAAATTCTCCAACACTATTGTCCTATTAAAAAAATGGAATGCACAGGTTGAAACTATTATAATACATAACAATTGAGATATTGATGGTCGTTAGTACATGCAAAGCATACACAAGTCTGGAAAGCTAACATAAAATCTTACATTACAAGTAAATGGAATCAAACACATTATTACTGTGTTTAGTTTCTAACGTCCGGTTTACGAATAATAAATGTGTTTATTAGTCGATAATTAGTGATTTAACTTGTTATTACACTGTGTTGCCAATGATTTTCTTGTACCTTAATTGATAATTAGCCTCATTAACACATTTTACTTTTCGTAAAACGCAGTTTTTGTAAGACTAATTAGTAATTAAAACTAATTTGTTTTACAGTAAAATAATTTTACTAGCCTATCCATCGATAGATCGCTATTAACTCATATAAAATAAACTATTAAGGTGAGAAGACGTCCAATGTTTAAAGTATATAACTTACGCCATGTTGCTTATCCCGTTACGTTATTGGTAGTCATAGATTTTACTAGCCTATTCATCGATAGATCGCAATAACTCATATAAAATAAGCTATTAAAGAATGCTTGTGATTCGGAAGGCAGTGTATTATTAAAGTACACCTAAAATTGGAATGAATATGATTTCAGCATAAGAATAAGCAACTGAAAATACGTACTGGATTTTGCAACGTTTTTCTGTTCCTGTAATAGTGACTGATAAGGTCTTTATCATTAAAAATCATACTTACATAAACAAAATCAAAATCGATTTTGAATCTTGATTGTTTATTTGAGGTGCGACACCCTTGGATTCTGTACACTTTCAGTTACTTGCGCTTACCGTTACTAGGTTGCAGTTACTGTACAATATACACCCTATATAATACATGTGTACTCAACTGGCTAACTACTTCCTAAAACTCTTCCAACAGTTTCATCATCCCTCGGAACTAAAATCCCATCGAGACTCACGAGTTTGACAGATCTTCGGGGTGGCAAAGATTAGTACTATAGGCCTATGCACAGTTTATGTCATGAAATTATTAAATTAAGATACCGTACACCTTTGATGGTTTGGTACTACGACATACATGGATCACATTTTAATAAAACCTAATTTGGGCTATGCAACAAATATCTAGATGGCAGCGAATAAAGAGTTTGGATGATCATAAACTCAGTGGCCACGGTGACCATCAGAAAACGACTAACAGTCAACTTTTCTATATCACCTGAACTTGAGATTTTTTGATTTGCTACCTGAGTGTATATTTGAGTGCTGCAGCTCCTAACAGATAAAAGATAACTTCTAGTTATCTATAATAGATAATGTTATGTACCAGCACACTAGGAAGTATTACAGACAGGTACGATTTCTGTGATTTGTGTTATAGAGTAGAATTAGTTTAGTCGAGTTAACATTAGTTTAGAGTGACGTTAGTTGTGATATATGACTACAATTATCTTATTTCATGTGATTATTACGATAAGGGTCCAGAAGGAGTGGACAAATGTCATAGTTACTAGGCCTATATTGTTCAGTGAAAATGAACTTATCTATTAATAATTATTGTTTGCATAGCAACCCTATTAACAGCTACGTTACTTGTGAGTATGAATGAGTGAATGAGCAGATAAAATACGAATTATGTTTACAACAACCCATGCGGCTGCACGCCCAGCTTGACTTCAGTTTCTAAAGCACTGAGTTACCCGTTCTTTTCTAAGAAAAGACAAGTCAATTAGTTTCTGAAATTGTATTATAAATTATTATGGGACTCATATTTATTTATACTGAGTTTACTCACAGAAGTGGGATGAGTTTCTTTAAACAGTGGGGAGTCAGAACGAATACAAACTGCAAGTCTGTTGGAAAAGATTTAGAAAGTAGAATTATTCACCGATAGCACCGATGTTTGTCGTTAAGGCTCGATTGAAATTCTCGCGGTGTACGCTCTAAAAACTAGAAACAAAATGAATATTTCTCCAACAATCTCAGTAAAATACATGATGATGCACTAAAACCATCTAGAAATGCGTGTAATTAGATATGGCACAGAGAAATGACCCGACTTGGGTAATAACGATCGTTCCGATGGATAAGCAACTGTGAAGTCACCCATGCCATTTCTGATGCAGTCTCGATCCAGAGCTGTGTAACCGTGGCAGTGAGTTGTAGCATTGACTAGTCAAGTTTTATTCCAATCTATGTGAGAGATGTTCTACTGTAAAGACTCTGACGTAGGCAGTAGAAAAACTTCGTGAAAAAATAATAAGAATAGGCCTATGTATATTTGATTATTTGTTTTTAACCATGAAAAAGTGATTGAGCATCCAATTGAGACTAAACGTTGAACACGTACATACAAACAAGTGCGATTTGTAGTGCTGTATCAGCACATTTTTTGTAAATAGTACATAAACTAAACCCTCTTTAACCACTTGACAGCCAGCTTACGAAATCACTAAGCCTCCTCCCAGGCCGGGTTATTTTCAGGTTATATCGCACAGATACGTGTGTTTAGATAGCCTTTTATAACATACATAGCGGAAACAAATGATTTCATTGTCTTCACATATTGAAATGTCTTCACATATTCCACGGTTGTACTTCATATGTGAAACGATAAATTTGCCGACATCACTGTTATTTAGCATTCAGAGGCTCGTCAATTTGACACACATAGAGAGACAAAGCCTAGAACGAGGTTTTGGAATAACAGCTGACTGTATTGTATCATTTTTCAATACATTAGCATATTCATTAGACAGCAAATTTCTCAATCCATCTTCAGATGTCTCATATCAATATGTACAAGTCCCATATCAATATGACGTAATGATGTCGAGACATTAAATGCAACGTATTGGAAAGTGTAAGAATGCACATTTGCATCCAAGGACTGTCGAGTGGTTATTTAGAATTTCAGCGGACTCAAAAATACCTATTTTGAATGATAGAAGTTAAAATTATCGAAATATTCAACATTGAGCTATTGGTCAAAACAATGCAGCAACCAGAACAATTGTTTGGATTACAGCAAAATTTGAACTATCAGATACTTAATCACAAGGGTTCACTGTAGCTGGTTACACAACTTTGAAAGAAACTATAACGCTGTTGCCAATCCGTGGTACGATAGCTATATTCCGAGACTACATGCACGTTGTTCCGTGGCTAATGTAAATGTTGAGGAGCGTCGTTGTCCGGAGATTGTTGGTCGTCTTGCGAGACGATGCTGCTTCGATTGCTAGACACGTCCAGGTCCATGCCGAACGGTTTCATCACCTTGAGCCCCTCCAAGTTGTATTCCTCGCCCAGTTCCACGGTGTAAGGGTTCACAAACTCACAAACTGACGAGTCACTGAAACCAAAGTAGAAGCATACAATACACTATCCACATACAATATACACTAGACAATATATATGCACCCGCTTAGATATATATATATTTGGTTACACACTATCATGATAGCGCAGATCTAATGGCGTCGGATGGATGATTAATGATATGATGGGATGATGAGATGAAGGTTCTTGGGTAATGGAAACGATAGTGGGAACGAAGCGGTCATAGCCGACTTATTGTAGGAACCATCCCGGCATTAGTCTAGACTACAGAGGGAAACTATGAAAAACCCCTGTAGAGATGGTCGTCGGCGGGGATCGAACTGAGTTCGAAATTCCCCTCGTCTCCCGGATCACATGAAGCGAGCGCGTTAACGACTGCGCTGCATGTTCCTGTTCGCTTAGATCTAGTTACAAGTTACAATATGAATAGAACGGACTATATTTTCAAGAGATTCAGTGGAGAAGGTACCAACTACCAACTGTATAAAAAACAAACTGTACTAAAAACCAACTGACCTAAACTTCTACTTGTTGAACAACCTGTACATATAAGTAATAGTGGGGGCTTGGTTCTCCTTCGGAAATTTCTTCAACGCAAACCTTACCTACCTAACCTCAACCATCACTAGAGCCTATAGAACATATGATAGGTGGTAACAATTTGTGAAGAGGAGGAGAGAAAGCCCTCAATTTTTCTTCTGTACAGGTTGTTCAAGAAATAGAAGTTTAGGTCAGTTAGTTTTTAGGTCAGTTGATTTTTAGTACAATTGGTCATTTCTTTAGGTCAGTTGATATTTAGTTCAGTTGATTTTTAGTACAGTCGACCGATCCCCATTCGGTGGATATAAGTTTAACTGGTGTACTTATTTATGTTTTTTCCAAAGCTTTTTGTAATCTAATAAAAAATTTGACATGCCCTAAACACTAAATCTCATGGTAAATTTAGCCATTTATAAACAAAATAAAAAAGTCCCCAAATCCCCCCAAAACTACTCGTACTAACATAACCCTAAAACGGATCGGTACGAACCAAGTTCCGCTTACCTCACGCACGACTTCCTGTCCTCGACTTCCAAACGTGGCGTCCGCCCGTCCGCCGACGCGTGAGAGCACTTGCTTCCGTTCTCCCGGGACCGTTCCCCTGCCGCGTGCCGGCTAGTCGACGCGGACGACTCGTGACACTCGCACTTGCAGTCCTCGGGATTCACGTAGCTGTACACGACATTCTTCGCGTCGCCCCTCGGCGGTTCCGCCACTTCTATGTTACCTTGCAAACACAAAGACGTAATTGTAACGATTGTGAGCTGGTATTTCATTGCTAGATTCAAATATTTCAAAGTATACATTTAAGTCTAATTCACAATAGCACAGTTGCACTTTTTTCCGGTCAAGGTAAGTTACGTGAACCAGTCATAAATTTTACGGATATTTTTTGGTTAGTTCACAAGGGACGGGCAAACCGTGCAACCGTGGTAGCTCTACTATAAATCAGGCTTACGAAAAAGCAAAGGCATTTTAATTTTAAAATTAGGCTCTTGTCTGATTGAAGTTTTCACAAAAATCTTTAAAGATGATATAAAAATTTAGTAATAAATAATAAACCTAATAAGGTTTACAATAAAACATGGTACAGAAATAAAAATAAGGTGAATTGCATGATATAAAATTTGAATGGGAAATAGTTTGTTCATTATACAGATTATTTCTTCTTATGGTGGCCTGCAATTTAAATAAAGTCAATTCTCACCTCTGGAAGGTATGGTTTGTATCCGTTTAGGCGGCTTCCTTTTTTCTGGAATCTCTTCGAAGTTTATCCAATTGAGTACTTTTGGCGGTGGCGGCATTTGCGTAGGTGGCGACGTTGTGTGAGCTCGGGGGGGTAGTGGGGGTGGTGACGGTGAGGTAGCGCTAGTGAGCGAACTCTTCCGATATTCTCTCGGACTCTGAAGACCTTGTTCGGCAAACTCGAACCACGATCTCGCAGAAGTTCGCCTGGGACTCTTTTTACTCGTCACCGAATCCTCACGAGGTAAACTTATCTTCATTTTGAGTTCTCGCGTAGAAACGGGGCCAGCATTGATGAACTCGTCCAAAAGAGACGGGTTTATAGGCGTCGTCGATCGCGGCCTTTCGATGGGACACGTCCGAACTTCGGCCAAAGTACGTTGCTTAGCGGGGACGAGTGGCACACCAATCGAACGTTCTTGCGGCAATGTCGTCGGAATGTACGGTAATTCCTCGTCTACCGAATCCTGATGAGCGAAGAATCCTTTTCTTTCATGATCTTCTTCTTCTTCGACTTCCGTCTTCACTTGTTCGGCTTTGTTTCCGAGATACTCCATTTCTGAATCCCGTTCGGATTCGGACGAGTGATGATCATCGTCGTCGACTACTCTCTTTTTCTCTTCTGCCAACTCTACACGCGACTCTTTTACTATCTGCTTTCCCACACTTGGCTCTTTATGATCACTGTACAAATGTGATAAAGTAGGGAGCATGACAGATTCGGAAGGTAGTAACGAATCTTCGTGCAAGACGGTTTCATCTTCGGTTCTTCCAACTGCCGTCTCGGAACGCTGGTTCCCGTTAGCATTAAACGTAAACTCTACATTACTAATAGCATCTAACACAGGCAATGTTGGTTCTGGTGAAGACATGTCGGGCGATAACGTATCTCCATCTCTTGTCCCTTTTTTACGGTCCTTTTTCTTGAAAAAAGTTGAAAAAACACTCTTGTTTTTCGCGTCTTTCTTCACTTTAGAATCTCGTGACTCTGATACTGTTAGTGGGGAGGATCCTCCCGAGCGATCCCTGCTCGTACTTCTCGTTCGACTGCGATCGATCAAACCCTCGCCAGCTTCTTTCAACAACGTTGTCAAAGGTTTCCTTTTCCCACCAACAGAGGGTGACTCTGGGCTTAGAACACCCAATTCGTTGCGTTTGAAGAGGCTCGTGAAAGAACTCTTCCGAGACGAAGACGAAGGCGAGGGTGTACGCGAGCCCACCTCGTCCTTCTTGAGGACGACGTGACGAGCAGGTTTGGGCGAAGCAGATGGAGTAACGGAACGGGGTCTCACCGGTTCTTGAACTTTCGGCCGAGATGAATCCTTTTGGACCAACTGCGAAAAACTCTGGACTTGTTTCACGGATTTGCCAGAGTCGGTTAAGTTTAACGTAACTGGTATTTCGACGCCTCTTTCTTCACGATCGAGAGAACTACCTAAATCGTATTTCAAGCTAATAAATGTCCCTTCAACATCTCGTAAATATTTTCCACCTTCGTTTCCCTGCAAAGCGTTTGATTTACCGCACTCTTTCAATGACGGCGGTTTGGAAATGCCTTTTTCTTCCCTGTCTTGTGAACTTCCTAAATCGTATTTTAGACTAATGAATGTACCTTCCGATTCTTCCGTTGTTCTTGTCGTTCTTCCTGGATCTTTAGGTGCCGACTGATGATCGGTTCTTCTCTTTTCTTTAGGTTTTTCTCGGGAACTTTCAAGGTCACGTTTTGAACTAGGAAATGATGCTATGGAATCATCTCTTGGTTTAGGTGGTTTACTGGTAACTTTTGGTGATGGTGCTTTTTCAATACCTTTTTCTTCACAATCTAATGAGCTCCCCAAATCATATTTTAAACTAATGAATGTTCCTTCTGTTTCTTGCATATACTTTCCTTTAGTCACTCTTGCTTTACCAGAACTAGAATCTTTCAATGCCATTGGTTTGGGCTTTTCGATTTCACTTTCTACCCTATCTAAAGAACTCCCCTTATCATATTTCAAACTAATAAATTTTCCATCAGGTCCTTGCATGTATTTTCCTCCAGGATCAGCTGATTTTTTTGGTTTGCCAGACTCCTTAGATACTGGTGCTTTTTCAATGCCATTCTCTTCCCTATCTAATGAACTACCCAAATCATGTTTTAAGCTAATGAATTTTCCTTCCGTCTCTTGCAAATATTTTCCTTCCGTCACTTTCGGTTTAACTGACTTACTCGTATCTTTCAACGTCATTGCATTTGGTCTGTCAATTTCACTTTCTTCCTTATCTAAAGAGTATTTTAAACTGATGAATTTCCCTTCGGTTTCTTGCATATACTTTCCATCTGTCACTTTTGGTTTACTCGACTTACTTGTATCTTTCAATGTCATTGCCTTCGGTCTGTCAATTTCACTTTCTTCCTTATCTAAAGAGTATTTTAAACTGATGAATTTCCCTTCGGTTTCTTGCATATACTTTCCATCCGTTAGTTTCGGTTTACTCGACTTACTTGTATCTCTCAACGTCATTGCATTTGGTCTGTCAATTTCACTTTCTTCCTTATCTAAAGAGTATTTCAAACTGATGAATTTTCCTTCGGTTTCTTGCATATACTTTCCATCCGTAAGTTTCGGTTTACTCGACTTACTTGTATCTCTCAACGTCATTGCATTTGGTCTGTCAATTTCACTTTCTTCCTTATCTAAAGAATATTTCAAACTGATGAATTTTCCTTCGGTTTCTTGCATATACTTTCCATCTGTCACTTTTGGTTTACTCGACTTACTTGTATCTTTCAATGTCATTGCCTTCGGTCTTTCAACTCCACTTTCTTCACAGTCTAACGAACTCCCCAAATCATATTTCAAACTAATGAATTTTCCTTCTGTTTCTTGCATATATTTTCCGCCTGTGTCAGTTGGTTTCTTGGCTGTAGCAGATTCATTCAACTTTTTGGGTTTTTCAATTCCCTTTTCTTCACAATCTAATGAGCTGCCCAAATCATATTTCAAACTAATGAATGTACCTTCTGTCTCTCTTAAATAAGTCCCTTTTGTTTCTTTAGGTTTAGGTTCTTTACTAATGCCACTGGCTTTCGATGATTTTGGTTTTTCTATTCCTTTTTCTTCACAATCTAACGAACTACCCAAGTCATACTTCAAACTAATAAAAGTTCCTTCGGTTTCCACCAAATACTTCCCCTTTTCATTTCGTTTAACTGATTTTGTTTCACTGCACTCCCTCGATCTTGGGATCTTTTCTAATCCTTTTTCTTCTCTATCCATTGAACTCCCCAAGTCGTATTTCAAGCTTATAAACGTCCCATCCGTTTCCTTCGATTTGGATGATTTAACACATTCTTTTACTATCGGTTTTTGAGCTTGTAAATCATCTTTTGAACTAACAATCGTGCCTTCAGAATCACTGCCCGCTTTCCCATTTACAAGAACACTTTCGCACATCTCACTAGCAGATTTCTTCTCGTGTTTCCTCGGCAGTGTACCACCGATAACAGCAGCTGTCGGATCCATTGTCGACTTTGCTAGCAACACCGTTTCCATCGACAATCTCTCGTGTTTATTCGACCCTGGAGGCGTGAGAATCTCCACTGACTGGTTGATAGAAGGTGTGCTCCCGCAGAAGGAGGTTTCTAGAAGCATTTTGTGTGGTGACGCTGATCGGCCGCTGACCCCAGACACGTGCGAGCCGGTGACGGAAAGTCGTGACGTGTTTGATAAATGCGAGACGCCCGAACAGCCCGACGCTGCCGAACCCACGGAAGAGAGCCGACTCGTCCGCCCGCTGATGGACAGCAAGCCTAAATCGGAACACGTCGAATCTTTTCGCTCTTTCTCGCTTTGCGCCTCGAGTTCGTACTTGAAGACTGTGGACGCGGTCAGCTTGTTGATGTGTTTCTGTTTCCGGCGCAGCATCTCTCGTTCTTGGACCGTGCCGGTCTCAGTGTGGAAGTTGAGCTCCTCGGTACTCGAACGCAGATCGGCAGCTCCGTCCTCTTTGAAGCCAGCTCCGAGAGTAGATCCTGCTTCGGCCCCTTCTCCTTCTAAGGCAAACAATAACAAACAATGGAATTAAAGTCTTTCTATCATAATCTCAGAAGAACGTAAAAACAATCATTTTTTTTCGTCCATTGAATTTGTTGGACTAGATAATTATATCAAATAAATGATAATGCTAGCCAGACTACATTTTGATATTATATTAATTCAAATTTTGAACTTTTCCCTTCATTCAATAAAACCTTCAAATGTTATGCTATTTTATTATTCAAAGCTAGTAGACTACGTTTCAAACATGGTAAAAATAATGACATTACGGCAAAGGTAATACCGTAATACGCTCATTCATCGTTCATGAATGAAAGTATATTGAGAAAAAAGTGTAGTACGTCTTTAGAACAAGAAGTTTAACACTGTCAAACCTACAGACTTCAAATAATTACTGATAAATTGCTTACTACGCCTCAACACCAACAAATCGTAATGCAGGCCTTTAGTTCAACCGTACCGAAAACTTTTTAAAAATGAATAATGCGTGAATTTAAAGCTATTTTACCTCCGTAAAGCTCCCTCTCCGGTGAACTGTTGTTGCTGTCATGATGAGACGAGCTACTGGCACGCGAGATGTCGATGCGCGGCGTTGACGGAGTCTGGAGCCCGCCGCCCGCCAGACTGCTTCCAGCTCCGGATTCGGGCGAGAGCAGCGAACCGTCGCCCAACATTGGAACCTCTTCGCGGATCTCTGCTCCGACAACAAATGCGTGCAAGTTAGCCAATTGTACATTGGAGATGATAGACCCTATTCCCGACGCCATTAGATCTGCGCTATCATAACAGTGCGTCGTTGAACCCAATATAAATAAAATACCCTATTCAGAATCCAATGCGCAGGTGATTTCTGCCTTCTAGCGGCCAAGATCGGCGGAAAAACATTTTGGGTATTATAAAACTGTTTAAAAAGTTGTGTGCTTATCTACAGGGTTAAAGGCAAAACACCAAGATGTATAACTTGCATCATCTCTCATCTTACTTGCTCTTGACAATGTATAAATCTCTTAGAATATAGTAAACATATCAGTGTTGTAACTACTAAGTAAATACATTGTGCGTTACATTACTGTAACGCACATTAATATAGATCATTCGTGCTAAATAGCATTGGCAGCGTAGGACTTTCAAACGTATTCATATTCGTGTATATTCACATTCGTGTATTTATACATTCGTATTCGTGTATTCATACAGTTGTAAATGGTAAATAAATTGCAGTGATCACCTAAAGTTCAAAGTGACATACATTAATAGTCGACTAAAATAGCCATAGGCCTACTCCTTTTCACAGATAATAACTAAGATAAATAGACCCTTTTAAGAATTCTATGCTTATTGCCTGATATACCTTCTACGTGTAGTCGTGAATGGTGATATTGGATTGTGGGATTTTAGTACCAGTGTAAAATGTCGATCTGCTTTTCCCCAGAGGCAAATGAAAAACACTTATTTTATCAACTCTGATTAACAAACAAAACAAAATACAACAAAATATATCAACGTTGAAACCATCCAACATTTTGCAAGTGAAAAAGCCAACCGTTTCCCGTAGCAGATTACTACAAATCACTCGTACTAAATAGCGTTGGTAGACTTTTAAATATGGTACTAAGATCCCATTCTACCTAAAGAGTCACCGATAGACAGTTTTTTCTTTTTTGAAAGGGTCTATAATTTTTAATAATCTTATTAGGAGAATAAATATTTCTCTTAACTATCTAAAACTTGCCCTTAGCTCATGCGTTTGCAGTGTGTGCATGATTGCTCGAATATTTTAACGCTTTCATTATTCATGCGTTTTTCTTCAGCGTATGCTTTGAACAACAATTAAATATAGACGTAGGTTTGGTGACAGTCAGTGGTACACTAGTGCCTCTAATGGTGTAGTGATACAACAGAGTGTTTATTAATTGGTAATTTGATGGTATTATTATTATTATTGCTTTATTACTTTTGATTTATTTACCTGGCATGGGCTTTAAGGGAACCTTATCCTCAGGACTTAGGTCCGTATCGTCATTCAAATCCTCGAACGACGCAATCGGGGCTGGCCCCATCCGCCGCTGCTTATAACTAGCCAGCTTTGTATTCACTACGGGAGCGCCGGTCGAAGTAGAAGTCATTTTCCTTGCGCGATTACCAACCAAATAAGATGAATAAATGATAAAAGGGAGTCGATCTAGCCCGGTTGTAAGATGTTGATTAATAAAAATGCATTTTTTTATGATGTTTGAGCAAATAATAGTTTTGTTGATTGTGTATTGAGGAGTGGAGTCCTATGAATCACAGCCATTTTCAAGAAAGTTGAAATAAAATTAAGGTTTAAATTTGTTTAGTATTTACTACGCCTACATGTTTATTATTGCACGTAAGTCTCAAACATTATTGTCATTTTTTTTTGAATCACGTATTTCTTGATAAAATGAAGTATCTTTCCCCAATCTGGAAAATGAAACAAAATAAAAATAAATTAGCTTTTGTTTTCATGTTTTCAGTTAGACAGCAAACTTGAAAAACAGGCTGCAAGCCTTGAGACAAAACAAGAAAAAATTCCCCTATGAATCCAAAAGCATTTACAAATGAACAAGCTATAAAAAACATCGAAAGCAAGAAATAAAATTGGCAACATAGAGTGTACAATACGATAAAACAAAACTGAGTAAGTTTCTACTTTAATAACTTTCTATAACACGATAAAAGAAACGTACTCCAAAAACTTTCCACTGAGCCACATGCAAACCTCCGTGGCCCACTTCAATGCACAGGGTCTAGTTACAGTTTAATCAAATAAATCAGATTAAGAAATTACTACGTGAATTTGTTTGGCTTTTTATCAAGGAATTTAAGGGTAGGAAGGATGTATTCAGGCATGAAGCCCTCGGACTGTACTAAGCTATTTCCCAGCCACGTGTAACTGGATATAAACAATACAACTAAATAGAAACATAATGTGTCCATTATTATAGGCTTCTTGCATGTTATGTCACACACTGTTGTACCAAGTGGACAACAATGTCTCCCCCATTCTACAATCACACTTCAGTACTATTATTTTGTATGCCCCAACATTTCTAGTTGCTATACAGTAACCAGCTAAACATGCATTATCGAAGTAATAAAATGGACAACAATGTCTTCCTAATTCGTTCTCCAATTACAATTTACGGTTATTTTCTTTGCCCCAACATTTCTGGTTGCTATATGTAACCTGAACAATTTGCTATGTCCCTAAAGCCCAATAATGGTGTCAACATTGTTGTAATAAGTGAACAACAATACCCCCCTCTCCCTATTTTGTTATCCAATCCCATCTTCATAAAAAAAATTATCAACATCGAAACTTGATACCTACAAAATCATTGTTCCCCAATGAATGAATGAAAGTAGGTTCATTCGGACGGAGATCCACAAGGGATCTCACCACCCCATTTCCAGTATTTCCATTTTAGTAGATTCTACTTCCATTCAGAGCCTTCATTGGGGAACAATAATTTTGTGAGGTTCGATGTTGATTTTGAGAAAAATTGTTTGCTCCCAACTTTTCCCTCAAAAAAAAAAAATATTGGCAAGGTGTTTAATCAACAATTAATGTCCTAATTTCATGATATTTCACTATATGGGCTAGTCAACTTGTGATACAAATCAGGTAAACTTTAGGTTGCATTATATTTCTACGTCAGGCTCTACGACCGTAACCTATCACGAAGTCGACGCTAAGATGACTCTAAGACTACAGCTAAGACTGCTAACACTCGGGCAGTACAAATAGGTATATCAGCTAAAAACGCCAATAAGACTGCTAAAATAGCATACCATTCCTCTATTACCAAAACTTAATTAAACGTTAAACTTAATTAAACGTTAACACAAATACTGTTCTGAAAAGATTATTGTTCTGTAAGAGTGGTTCTGGCTATACCACCATATTAAAATGAAATACTGGCAATTTTTCTATTGTATTTACTTATATTTTTGGATGGTCAGAAGATGAGATTAAATTCTATCATTGGAAAAATTCGGGTTTCTTATTAATATGTTCCAATTCTCTCTTGTTTGTTGTCTCAACACAGACCAAACGAAAAAACAGATCTTTTTGAAGCTTTTGCTCTTTATTAGTCCCAAACCAGATCATAACCCCTAGATCTCTATTGTTTTTTTAAAGCAAAATCGGTTAAGAAATAGGCAAAATGCATGCATTTCAGATTTAGTTTAAATATCAAAGACCTTTATACATATATATATATATATATATATTACTTGGTGGTTTAAATCTACATTATATAAAACGAATTAAATTGTCAACAATGGCATTCAAATAATTCAATAATGGCAATAAAAAAGTTTTAAAAATATAACAATGGGCTAGAAATGATACTCAAACCATTCAAAACTTTTTAATTGATTCGATTAAAATACGTACCTTTGGAAGGTTATATCTTTGTCTATAACGCATGTCATGACCCATAACAAGACAAGGTAGAGATACTCTCCTGCCTTGTGACGTATCATGACGTGGTATGCAATTTCATGCAAAACCGAACCATGTCCCTACTGAAATAAGTTGTCTTTAATAACTTCTCGAACAATTAGTTTTAATTGTAAATTGATAATAGATACGGATCCTATGATTTATAGTTGTTTGTTTATCATATAAAATAATTCCTGAATTTAACTGATTTACTGAATAAAATACGTCGACTCTTCTTAGTTAGTGTTAGGGCGCGTTGACAGCGAGATCATTTTGCGCCGACTCTTCTTATTATCTATACACCTAATCATTTATCATAAAATTGGAAAATGGGTGACGAAATGACCACGCGGTCGGTGGTACCCGTAAAAATATGATAGTAAAAATGTTTGATGCATGATGCCTGTTTATATAAGCTTTGCTTTCATAAACTCCATGAGAACAAACAAACGAAAAATAAAATTACCGAGCAAACACAGTACAGACACAAATTTAATGTTAAATAACTAATACCGGTTAATAATTTAAATTCACTAATTGTTTTTAATATGTATCGTGTAAACACGATAACCCTGATGATGCCGTTTCCTCAATAAACTATGCCCAAGACACGCTCGAATGCGCCACATGCAGTCACCCAGAATTAATTAGTTAGGCCTAACTGTGACCACACAGGCAACGACAGCTTAGCGATTTTACCAACTGATAATTAGATATTAGTTAGTTCATTGATTAAGATACGACAATCACATACATATAACCAAGGGAGGTAACAAGTTGATTCGATCATTATTGCTTATATATATAAAACAATCAATTAAAATATAAAAATGAATAATAATAAATATTTGAAAGAGTTACGATAACAATAGAACGAGAAACAAAAGATAAGTTAATTAAATCCAGGAATAGTTGTAATCAAAATGAAATAACAATGCTTACGTCGAAAAACAAAAGGTAAATCAAAATGCGTGAATAAAAAGACAAAGAAAAAAGCGATTAATAAAATAATATTATTATAAAAAAAGCAAAAGAGAATCAACTTCACTAATAATCAGTTAGTAAAACCGACTCTAAGTATTTTGTAAATGTTTTTCAAGTTGATTGAAACTTTTTTTTTTTGGTAAAATGTAATTAGTATTAATTTGTTACGGTTGTAAATATAATCTTAATTGGATTATAGCTATCGTATGATCTAACGCAGACTCTCCCCAGAGCTAGAGAGGCTATATACTGGAATCAGAGGAACAGTTTTGTTGGGTATTTCACTTTTGCATTGCGATTCAAGTTCAGATTATACTGCAGTGATTCGGATTGTTTGATCTTCGACATTTTGGTCCACCAGTGTAATTTTTTCAACGATTTGTGCGAGGTATGATCTACAAAGAAGTTTTAAATCCAGGTAGAAGAAATGCTGCGCGAAAAAATCAGGTGAACACGTATTTTTTGCTTTGCTGTTTTTATGCATGCAAATATTATAAAATACATAATTGAAACGTATAGGGCCTATATCCGATATAATACAATATAATATACGATATAATATATAACTGTTTTTCTTAGCTGCACACCTTTGATAAATATCTGGCATAAGTTCAATACCATCACGAAGGTATTCGAAATATCTATTTCCCCCGTATTGGAATGTAGATGTCTCATACCGTTCAAAATTGTTATCACCAAAACTCCGACATTTTGCTAAGTCGACTCCCATGCACTCATTAGTGAAAAAAAAATAACTCTGTCAAATATTATGCAGTCCACATTCTATTACATGACAAATATTTGTTGACCCAATTGTTGTCCCATATAAATGGGAATTGTAAAGTTGTAAGGAACGTTCTTCACTAACTTGTTGTGGCGTTGAATATAATAATGACGGATGATAGTTGGAAGGTAATTCACAAAAACCCATACCTCATGAGGGCCTCGAACCCTCTTCGATGAGACTTCAGATTCCAAAGCAGTGCCTTAATGATTGTATGATTCAAACGAACGGCTTTTTCACTTCGCTTTTAATAGGACAAATTGATTATCATTATTTTCATTTTTTTATTAACATCGAAACTTGATACAAAATCATTGTTCCCCAATTAAGGCTATGGATGAAAGATGAGATCGTTTGAACGGGGCACCACAAGGGCGATCTCACCACCCCAAAGAATAATTAAAATATGATAACTCATTTAACAAACAAATCAAATCTTAAATAGGTTAGTGATTTCAGGGTTAGAAAACAATATAAAACATGTATAAAATTATAACGATATCTTATTATTTAAGGGTGACCCACCCTCAGCGTCAAATTGTCAGTGGCAATGTAACATATGAACGATCGTAGTGACTTTCCGTCTGAACATATAGTTAAACTGCTTCACATCATTCAGAAAAATATCTTCTATTATATTGTCAATCCATAATAAACATTCACAATTCGCTACGTGTTATTTGTATGTGTTACGCTCTGGTGTAGAAATCGATGTCAAAAATATCGTGTGTTACTGTTACCTACAATTGATCTTTCCACCTTTGCTATTATACATCTTGAGTAATTAGGATTTTCGACAAAATATATTGTCTGCATCAGTGTTGGATTGATATTTTTGTACCTTACACTGTTGAAGTGTTATGATCAGTACCAGTTTTATCTGTTGAATCTCCTGGCGGGAACTTTTTCCCCTATAGAGACTGGGGGCGCCTTAAATTCAATTTAGAGGGTGCATACACGGTGTTAAAGAAATTCACGTTTACTATTTTGGTCCAAGTTCACGAACCAGCGTAATTTAATGAAAAGTAGATCATCTCCAAAATAATGTTATGCTCTCTAATTAATATATGCCATTCTTTTTTTGTGAATTCAATCAGTTTCAAGATAATACGTGAATGAATAACAAAAATATAACTTGATATATCCCAAATTACATAATTAACCGAGCGATTCAGTGACGACTGACGAGTTTATATTTATAATATAATAAAACTTGTAAATTATCCCCATTTTATATTCATCTCTCTCCACCTCGTTGTTTGTGGCACCAATAACTCGCCCTCTTCCTTTTCCACCTTGTTAGTTCACTAGCAAACAGGCCATAAAACAATCCAGTTACGTTTTTGTTGACTAAAGGGTAAACCACCATGAAAAGGTTAATGTACATGGGAGGGGGGAGGGGGGGGGGGGGTACGAGCCGTGGCCATTCCGCGATCACACATTCACTATATATGATGTCGGGTCTAATTGTGTCTCTTGATTTACTGCTAGACTCAATCGATAAAATAATGCATCTATTGGTTAATAGTAGGCAAATGCAATATATGCGTTGTTAGATGAGCGAGATATATACGAAATATATACGAGATATAGATATAAACGAAATATGTGGAAAGGTCGAGTTCCTAACAAATATGCCACTGCCTTCCTGTTTTAGCGATTACTCATTTTGTAAGCTCCACATTATTTCGTGATACCTGTTGCTTAGATTTCTAATTGGTTTCTTTAAAGCTTCTGTCAAGCAACAATGACTATAGTCATAACTATTGTTACCACGACAATATAGTGAACTGGTGAACTATCAAACATTCTGATTGGTCGATTCCAACTGGTGGACATTGTTGTCTGTCTCTTTCAACAATGGGTGACGTCACTTGACAGAAGCCTATAGCTTTGTTTGATGTAAAATATTACATTCCCTTTTTTTTGGAAAACGGCTGATCATATTTATATGAAACTTCGGAATAATGTGTATTATTATCATATTAAAATTTCGTGAAAATTTGAATCCGCACGAAAAAAATATTTTTCCAAATTTTCTCCTCCGGAATAAATGAGGTTTTGGAAAATTTCGAAATAGGTTTTCTCAGAAGTGGTGCAAACGATTGCGCCTCAAAACTATACATTATCGAGTTAGATGATGACAATTGTGTATGCCATGTTTCAATCGAATGTGTACTTTTGTTTGGTCATGTCCATGCACGATGAAATAATCTTTAATAATTTAGTTTTCATTGAAAATTATTAAAAGTCACAGATACATTGATTTTTAGTTGACCGTAGTTTTTTAAATTACAATTTGATTTTTGTTTCATTTTGTTAACAGTGAAATAATCTAGGTTAACGCAATACAGAATTGTGATAAATTACAGATACTGGACTCGGGGATGCGCACGCAGGGTTGATTTCGTTTCGTTTGATGGCTGACTAAGGACGATAATTGTGATTTAAGGAGTTATAAAGGGGAAATACGACACGACAAGAATGCAGGGAAAAAATGCTGATTCACGAAAGTTCACAGAGGATGTATTGCCGATAAAGTAAGTGGAGGTGCCGGGTTAGATTGCCTTACAACGAAAGGCAAAGGCAATGGCCCAGATGTTATATGGATGAACCTAAAAGTTGTCATGACACAATATTTCATTTTTAGTGTAAATCAAAGGTCAAACACAAATGTTATATAAATATAATAACTAGGGAAACGCAGAATGTGCGTTATGAGATGAGCGTAAAGAAGTATGGAAATCTGGGATTGAAAAATACTCTGTCACCTCAATCTACATCTACAGACATTGGATTACTTCAAACGCTGAAAAACCTTACCTGCAACTTGTTGCTATTGATAGAGCAACCTGTCGCATATACACTTTGCATTACATGTTTTGATCCTGATATTTGATGAAATGCCAGTGCTTGAAATTGACATAAATTCAGTGTCTCTCTGGGATATACTGCGCTTTTTTTCATGTTAGCCTCATTCACTGAAAAATGGTCGATGGAAGACTGAGACTTTTTCAGATTGCCTGGTAATAGCCGATTATTTCGTTTTTTTCAAATTTCCTTAATTCAAGGACTCTTAGTGGCTCAAGAATCATTACATATTTTTGTATAGTTTTTGTTTAGACATAGCAGGTCTATGGAATTTTTAGTATGATGTGTCTCTGGCTTTAAAAGTACAATTTGCAATTTGAAGAAATCATTATACCAGTCCTCATTTTAATTTTATTGACATTTCATAGCTCCATATTCGTTCATCGGTCAAATTCAATTTTATTTCAATAAATTTGATATTGGCCAATTATTTTCTCAGTTTCCCGTCAGGTTTTATAGTGAGAAAATAGTTTCGGTAGCCTGACAAAAACATCAGTAGCCCTGGGCTGCCGCTAATTTTGAGCCTCGTTCATTACTGATATTTAGAGATGTAGCAATTTAGTATAAATGAAATGTAGTATAGACTATCAAATCCAAATATTTTACAAAGATATATATTTTGGGTTCTCTTCATGTTCCATAGTATTTTGTCTCATTTAACATGATATTCTATTTCACTATTTTTCACCATAAATGTCTTCATAGGTATTTAGCTACATTTAGCTGTTTTGTGAAAATTTGCACGTTTTTCAAGATAGTGAATGACATTATGTGAAATATTATTTTCGCAAAGTTTTTACAAATATAAAATCAACTGGATGAACCAAAATGTCAAGTTAAAAAAAATCGTTAACTCTTTCCTCGAATTGGTATTCGGACAACTTCCTTATTCCTAATATTCCTAATAATACAACTTTCTAATATCCACTTAAAGTGTACACGCAAGTTTGATTTTTGGGCAAAAAGGTCAAAAAATTAGTAAGCACAAATGTAATTAGGCCTTAGCCACCTACGTACAGAAAAATCAATGTAAAATCAAAAAATTTCATATGTACTTTTTTATTTGAAAGGTCTTTTTCTTCACTTTTTAAGGTACTATTTGCCTGCCTTTTTGGCAGTTTCAAAGGTCTTAAGCATCCTAGCTCTACCTGTAACTAATCACACTCTGCTTTGAATTCTACATTGACTGGTCAATTTACATCACAGAGTAGGTATACGGACTGTTAACGACAAGCATGCAACCATCAATCAGGCATCAATCTACATGTAAATATTCAACAGTTTCATTTCAAGCAGATATATGGCATCTATGACAATGCAGACTGCCACCAGACGGAGGTATGGGCCACTCGAGAACAGTAGGGTCGAGTTGTAAGTTCAAGCTGGTGTGCTTATATTAACTGACACCAAAAAAGTGATGCAAATAAATCCTTTTATAATCTAAAACACGATTGAAAAACGTTTACGAATGATTGAAATATGTATATATTTTATATCAAGTAGGCCCTACGTTGAATTAAATAATTTATATTTTCCTATAGGCCTACATTATCCATACAAAATTTACCTTCACGCAAATTATTTTGAATTTAATTAAAATGTTAACCATTTATCGAATATATACCAAAATATTGCTGACTTAGGCCTACTCTTTTATCCACGAAAATAACAATTCTATGACAATTCTAAACAATTCGAAATTCTATGAAAATACAAAACAAATACGAAAAATATGAAAAACAAATACAATCGTCACCGTTATATATTTGTACAAATCTGTAGTATTTTGACTTGAGGGTTCAATGATTTTTCAGGGCGAGATTATTGATTAGAAAAACAACTACATCTTTCAAAAGCGTATACAATGTTCAGAGACCGAAGATTACATTATCCTTCAGTTGGTAGACGACCTTCAATTCTCGCACGTTTCTCATAAATTAAACGTCTCGACTTATTCAAAAAATCGGCCACGCCAGCCTTGTAACAAACCAACCCCACAGTCAGTGTTATTGTATCGGAGTGTAGTATTGATAGTATCGATCGACGCCCATGACGTCACGGAGCGACGTTGCCGACCGACGCCCGCCAGGAGGCGTCGTCGTACAGAAACCGACGCCTAAGGAGACCGACTTAAGCTCGGTCAATCTAGGGTTCACGAAGTCAAGTTAACTTAGGTCAATAGTATACTACTATAGATACATTGCACATAGTATACTATACGATAACTTTTTTTTTATTACTTTCAATATCATTTATAACGACAGTTTTATTTGACCCTTGGGAGTAGTAAGTCATGTAGGATGGCGATGGAATACTGAATGAACCAGGAACGGAAAGAATGGGCTCGTGGTCTAATTTCACATCATGTAGTTTAGATACATAGGAATGTAAGAGGGCTAATGCTCTATTTGAAAATGTATGAAAGAAAAATTTCAAGAAATATTTTTACATTATCAAACTACATCCTGTAAATTGTTGAGATTAATGAATTGTCAAATTATATAACCACATCCTGTAAACTGATATGTTTTCAACATCCAATTTCCTAAACAAAAGTAGGCCTTATCATAATAGATTATGTGTTATATGATCGGATATTTATAGATGATCTCTGTTTCTGTTTAGAACCTGTAAATGCGAAGCAATAATTATTGAAAATTGATATGAAAATCTTTTTTGTAAGATTATTAAATCTATGGTTTAATTTCGGTACGAGGATTTTTTGTTCTTGACTGCGTTCTGTTTTTTTATGACCAGATAGAATCAAGCAATCGTTTAACGGTTAACGCATAGAAAAATAAGACTCAATTGAATTTGAATCGAGATACAATGACTCTTCTTTGTGACAAGTACCGCAGACAAACTTGGATTTTATCAGTATTTAATTGAATTATTTCCTCAAAAAAAAAGAAAAAGAATTCAACTGGTAATCGCCGAATGTATGTTATTTGTGTAGAAAATTTGATAGCATGTATCTCGTTTTTGATAGGATTTCTTCATCGGTAATGAATGTAATTCATCAAGTGAAGAAGAATAAGAAAAAAATACTTGTTTTTTCTATTTTCAAAATATATTTGCTCGCCGTGGAAGGTTTGGTTGTAATTCTGCGAAATCATTTGTAGGCCTACAGAAATTATTTGTTAATATCACAGATTTATCGTATATATTGACTGTATGTGGTTTTGTATTGCTTTGTTATTTCATTGTATTCTGTGTCATATGCCAATCTTTCTGATAAAGGCAGGGTCCTTTTTTTATTCATAAAGATATTAAAAATATACAAAAATATCAGTGTGTATTGTGTAATTTTGAAATAAATAATACAATAAATTAATAAGCACGGCATATGAAATCTGGCAAAATCTGAAACACATTAATTATTGTTGAACCTTTACCCCACAGTATAAGGACGCTCCAGGGAATTGTAAGTTTTGGGTTGGGGTAGTTCTTAATACCTCACTGGGTATAAATAAAACATCGGTGTAATAACTTTTACTAAATGAACGATTACTTCACCTTGAAGTGTGTTCATTTATGTATTCATATGACCATAAAAAAGTGATTTATCAGTCAAAATCGAATAGGCGCCGGTATGTCAAATTTTCGTACGTTGTCGTTACCCCACGTTACCCCTAAAGCAGGAGTTTGCATCGCTGTTCTATCATTTTACTACACATATAACACTATATTATACACAATATTATAATACAGCCACTAATAGTTTACCTGGAATCTCAGTAATCCATGAATAAACTGGTAATTTACCCACTATTCGTACATAACATTCACACGGGACATTTTCGCCTCCTTAAATTTACTTTGACGGGTTAACTGTGACAATTAACGTCAGATGGCGGAGGTATCGCGCAAAAAAACAATCAATGACAGTCGGGCTAGCCAACAACGCGGTTTGTACTAATATTGAAATAATGCATGTCATGAACATTATGAACCTCCCTAATGATTAATTTCATAACAATTCTATCTCATGAAATATTGCATAGTATTACTGAAGATGAACACACAATTCATTTAAATGCAAGTGGGCATTTTGTGGTGGCTAGACTGTTTTGTAGTTCGGAAATTTACTGCCAGAGTTCTAAAATTAGTTTCCGTCTCCGGGAGGCCAGGCCGAGACAGATGAAAGATGGTTCCTCGGTAGACAGTCTGTGTTATTGATGGTGTGAAATTTCTGTGTTTATTTACGAAATAATCGAATTGACGTTACATTGAAGCTAGTGTTGAACTAACGAAGATGTTAAGAATTACATTTAGTTGTGTTTCCTGTGTTCCTATTTGGGTTTAACATATTGAGAAAGTAATTTGGTAAGTTATATTCAACACTGTTATGTTATGATTGACCTAAACATAGGCGTTAACGCATTTACAAGACCCTAACCCCTATTTGTAATTTTAATGCCAGAAAAAACCCTACTTACTCTTCTTATAGGGCCTAGGCTTATTGTAAACTAGTAGATCTTCCGGAACAACTAGGGATAATGTCGACTCAACTTATGGTTCAGCACTGTAGGCCTATTAGGCCATAGTATTGTTTTGCATTTTGATTATGTCGTAGGCCTAGTTTATTTACTAGGACTAAGCCCAAGACCTAGTCTAGGTTGAACTAATCTATTTAAGCTAGGCCCCAGGTCTAGCCTATGTTGGCTAGGCCTAATGCCTACCCTACATAGATTTACAATGTATTTACAATCTTCATAGCCTGACAAGGTTTGCACGTGCTGCCTTATTTGGTATGAAAATAAACGAGCTTTCAAATCAGGCCTACTCAATTATAATGAAATGTCATTATTGGCCTACTGTCGAGTATCGATGTATGCAATCACAAGATCTCCCAACGTACTTCGTTGGCTTGTAGGCCCTAATTAATTACATTCTAATTCCATATCCTCTGACCAGGACTCAGTTACTGTAGGGCATACATAACAGAATAGGCCCACAGTATTGAAACTACGACCAGAGCATTAAGTATGTATGGTGGACCCTAAATGCTTTTTCAATATAGGTCAATAATAGGTGTGTGTAAATCCAAACTACATTACCGGTACGTAGTTGTGGGCTCATGAATTGAGTTATTACCGTAGATGTAGGCCTTTTGGCTGTTAACGTTTTGACACAATTTACACAAATATCAAATGAGATGGAATAATTCACAAATAAAAATGATTTAATGTAATACCGGTATAAAAATGTTAATGCCTGTGGCACGTACGAATGAACGGAAAAATTAAAAACAAAAATCGAAAATTTGTCAGGTAACAATGACTGCCTACTTTTTTCTTGGGCAATCTTCACAATTTAAACTAATTGTTTATTGAAAGCATTTGTATTTGTCTATGCCATATTTTTGACAATTTCATTCGTCAAAATATTCCCATGTGATTATTCCGTATTGTTCCCATTAGTTGTTTTTCTTGCTGGTACCATTCATTGACTTCAAACGCGATGCTGGTACCGACTAGACTGGTACTAAAAACCAAATCAATCGTATCATCGGATTACTGGTACACACTCTCTTCATAGATTCCATTATATTACCATTACGTAATCGTTTATTTGTTGCAGTACCGGTAGTACATTAGGCCTATTAGTATTATTTTGTTTTGAAGAAACAATGTGTTCATAGAGCGATGTTTACATCCTCTTCGTATGCGATTCATTATTATTGCGAGCCTACATACATTATTTGTGCTTAACGACGCACTTCGATGACGACGTACGTAGCCTACCGATTGACGTCGGTAAAACTAATTTAGTCGCCTTGGGATTTTCTAGTTCTTTCTTTTTGTATTTCATTCATAATTCATTCATTTAAGCTACACCTTGTCTGTGGCCGGACCCGGGTCAGTCAATCAATTTTACTGTCTAGAGGTAATCGAGCAATTTGACACAATTATTTGTTATTTATATTTTTGTCTTCGCTACGTAAACCAAAGCCACCGAGTCAGGTAGACCAGTGGAAAGCATGCCGAACTGTCATTTAGGAGACCGGATTCGATTCCCACCATGATCGACCATCCTGACACGTTTTTTCGTTATTTCCCTCGGTTTTTTAATGTGATTGCCGACTTCTTCCCACTAGCAACACCTAATGATATAACGTTTCGTCTCATCTTTCTCAATCATCATTCACAGATGCCAGTATATCTCGGTAATCAGTGCAGTGCGTCGTTAAATAAAACCAATATAAATGAAAAATAAATAAGTAACCAAGCTCAGTGGTTCGTCACATCATGTATACGTGGGAACCCTAATCTAAGCCCCGATGTGTCGTTTATTTATTTATAGCCCTTTCAAAAGCGTGTCTCGCTTTTTATAACAATTGCCGGGAAGTCAATGTTCTGAGATGATAAAACCCCTTCTCATCTGCACTCGGTATATCGCCTTACAACGATTTCATATTTCATTTTTCATCATCTGTTTATGATAATGAGTTATGGTTACCTACCTTAACAGTCCCCTCCCCCAACTCGTTTATTAACTAGGCAAACGCAGAATATGCTTTGTACAATGAGCGAGAAGTCTAGATATAAAGTATAATCTAAAACTATACACACCTTGATCATATAAAATATATTTCATTCGATCACTGCAACATTTTTCTGTTATTATTCCTATCGATTCGATGAATAAAAAACATGTATTACATTATTTTCTTCGAAACGGCTGGTCCGAATTGGATACAAATTTTTAATTATGTGTATCACTTCCGTTTTGCATTTGAGGAAAATTTGAATTATATTGATGAGATTTTAGTTTTAATTTTTTCCACCCAGCCTAATCTTATGGGGTTTTTAGAAATTTTGGGGTGATGTTTCAGAAAAATGGTCCAACCGATTTACCCCAAAACTATAGGGTTCTAAGTTATAAGTTTGCGTATAAAAAAAGTTTCATGTCGATCGGTCAAACCCTGTGCAGTGCTTACAAAAAAAAAGAAAAAAGACAGACAGACAGATAAAGCTCCGTAAGAGTTGCATGGAAATCTTCGCTAACGCTCATCTAATGAGTTACGGTTACCTACCTTAACAGTCCCCCCCCCCCCTCCCCCGACTTGTTTATTAATTACGGTAGGCCTACGGCAATAAAGTTTTTTCCGAACCCATTACTTTGTTGCGAACTTTTTTTTTTGCACTTCCGATTCCCATGTTGTAAACGTGATTTCACCAGAGGTCGATGCTCTACCAACAAAACAAATGCAAAAGTATCGAATTGTAAAATCTATGCAACCTAGCTCATCTATGGCTCGAATTTAAATACGGTATGCAGTTATTGTTTCCAAGAGTAGAGGTGGTCTTGAAAAATCAGTGTGATACCTGCCAGTCCGTATGTTATGATACCGGAGGATGTGTTGGGACATTTTGCGCCCCTAGGTCCGAACCCGCCCCCCCTATCCTCCCCATTTACTTATAAGCAGTGCATACCATCAAATACATATATTTTAATATAATTATTTTTTATCTTTGTTTTTTAATAGGCCTACTCTTGTTATCCCAGAGTTGATAGCATATCTCACAACACGAGTGCAGTATACTATTAAATACCTTCTATTAAAAAAATACGACTCTATATAATCACGTATATTTTTTTATTTATTTTATTGTGTTAATTTGGTGCCCCTTGAATATTTGGCACCCTAGGCCCGGACCTCGTAGGCCTGATTGGCATTAGACTAGAAATTCTACCCGTTATTGCAAAATTTTCAACATGGGGTTGAATAGAGTGTCGCCTATGGTGTCGGGTGTATACTGTCTCTTAACTCTATAAATAGCCTTAGGAATATCCGTTGATTTGTTTTGCCAGAAACAACTTGAATGTTTGTCGTCCTGATAAAAATGCAATCCCTATTTGTTGATATGCTGGGTACCTATGTAATTACTCGTGGCCTTTGCGAGGGGTTTACAACTCGAAAATTTGGTGTAGGCCCTACACCTGATTTCAAGATTTCAGGGATTTCAAGTGATTTCAGGTGATTTCAGGAATTTCAAGGGGATTTCATGGCAAGTGTACATCTGATTTCAGGAGTTGTTAACCTCTCGGGCCTTTGTTGTTGTTGTGCGTAACCTAAATCGACCTAATTTAACTAATTGTAAACCAATCCAACGTGACAACTTAAAACCTAAAACCATACCAGAACTAACTCGAAAATCTACACTATAGCACTATAGCAGTTATCCTATACAATTGTAGACACAAGGTTTCTTTTTTCACTCAGTATAGTTAATAGGCATATTGTATTTCCCATTCTACTTGTAAAGAATGTTATACTATATTTTCAATTTGTATAGAATTATTGTGTTGCAATGCAAAATATGTATTCATAACATTTAAACTGTAAAAAGGAAATGAATGAATAAATTGTGTCCAGCCACTTCCGGGAAAATCGTACTGTCTATATAAAACATCTGTACATATCTTTATAATAAACATACAATTATTTTCAACATTATCGGAATTAATTGGTCGGATCGTGTTATCTCGGCCTAACCATGAATTCTAAATTAACTGATGCTGGTAAATTTCAGCAAGTCTACGCATCTTTGTCGATTTTATTATCCAATGTTGACTGTTGAATATAAACAGCAGACTCACTTCCAATAATCAACGTATCTCCTATAAAATGATAATCATACTTATTTTGTTGTCGTACGCAGCACCTTGTTGGAGCTGTTCAAATCTAACGGCAAAAAACTTCGAACTGTTCCAAATAAAATTCCTTCCGATTATTGAAACACTCGAAGATGTATTTGTGAATAAAAATAATGGTATTATTGTCATATAGCGCGTCGCGACCAATTCCATTTGTTGTTTTTCCTTTTTTTTTATCAGGCCTATAGTGTCTTGACCTAGGGTTATGGGTAAGGCTCATTTTTTTATGCGACTCACTGAAGGGGTTTGATCCACTTTCACCAAAAATGGCAGACTTTCGAGGGTACTTCTAAGCATGATCCATCATGTTCCAGGAAGTTTTAAACTATAATTTTACATTCAAGATACCGTCAAGATGGTGTAAGTAATAACTACTCATCTCAAATCGCCTGATTGTCGTGCGTATACGCTTAAAAATACACATTTTTTAAGCGTATACGCACGACGATTATGCGATATGAGATAAATAGTTATTACCTACACCATCTTGAAGGTATTGAAATTATCTGTGTTTTCTCGTATTTGGAATTTCGGTATCTCGTGCCGTTCAAAAGTTATCACCAAAAAACTGATATTCCGCTAAATCGACTTCCATCGGGGTGAAATATTTGCTTATGTTGATAGAATAGTTTGTATGGTTGATAGACCCTCGCGATTTCAAGTCTAGTAGCGTCTTCTTCGTGGAATGTTATTTTTACGAGCCACTGCCGTTTGAGGAAGGCTAGGTCAGGTAGGGGCGTTGAGCGGGAGGGCAAGGGGGGTGGCACGCACTGTTACGTTCACATGGTGGTCATGTGACTTATGAATGACAAAGACATGCCATGCGTGATTTTATTCCAACCCCCCCCCCCCAGCCGACGTTCCGATGTGTAGGCCTATAGTCAGGTTATTGCATGAAGATACATTTTTTCCCATGTGCTTAAGTCGTCACCAGTCTCAATAGGGCAAAAAGTTTCCACCAGGGTGATTATTTGTGAAAATATTGCGAATGTCTATTATGTATCGACAAGTAATTCTATTTCTATAAGGTACACTCAACGCTCACCAACAGCTGGGTTAAATGGGGGTAAAAACGAGATCCGCTCATTCGTACCCCCATATAACCTAGCTGTTGGTGGGGTCGGTATACAAAAACAACATCTAATGAAACGATGAAGTGTTGGGGAGGTGATGGACGTTTAAAAAAAATCCCAACACAGTACCTTGGATGATTGAGCCAAGGGGGCGGCTATCAATATCTCTTGGCTTTCACCAATGACCAATGTGTTTTTTTCAGAACATGCGCCGGAAAAGACGTGATCATAATGAAATATTTTACAATGTTTATAGGCCTATATCACTATCTTCTCATGTACCGGTAATATTTTAATAAAAATTAATCAATCCAGAAGACAAAAAAAATGAAAAGTTCGCAACATAAAAATGGTTGGGAGGCACAGTCCTCGAATACGCATTTTGTTTGCCTATTTGTTGTTTTCGAATGTCTACCAAGGGAACCGAGCTCATGACCAACCATGCTGTATGAACACTGTCATCTATAGATATTTGTGGAGCTTCCCAATTAAATAACATTTTATTCCCTAAAAGTAATTAGCAGTCGCTATTCATCGAACCATTGGTCCATGTCACTATACATGCGGACGTTGTTGTTCAGCCCGAGGGGTTAACAACTTGAAATCCGGTGCACACTTGCCATGAAATCCCCTTGAAACATGGAAATCACATGAAATCTCTTTACATCCCTGAAATCACTTGGAATCCCTCAAATCTTGATATCACAAATCAGGTGTACACCAAATTTGCGAGTTGTTAACCCCTCGGTGAAGCCTAAACCAACCTAAATAACCCCATCTAACTAATTTAATGAACCTGATCTAAACTAATTAAACAAACATCCTAGAATAATTTATTTCAAGTAAGCTCAATCCAAAACCTACTTCCGGTCCAACGAATAACCATTTCGCTAGTAATTGACAAAAAAAATGTCACCGACAATGGACTTCGAGACGAATTCAGCAGGAGATCGATGAAGCGATAGTGCATACTTACGTTCAGAATGGAAGTAATTCGGTTCTCCTACAACAGAGGCCTGATCGCACATTGATTGACAATTGAACATCATAAATAACAAGACGGATGCGTCACATTACGACGCAAAATATTCGACGTATATACTATTTGATATTTATAGCCAGGTTAGTGACGAAGAGACAGCTATCACATTATATAATCTTCAAGGCGGAAAAGTATACCAAATATAGTAAAGCAATAACAATGTCACAAAATGACATCAACTACTCAATGCCAGTAGCCATACTTGACTGAAATTCAGAACGCATACGCGATAGCGGAATGATTAATGTGTATACCGTATATATAATATATATATATATTATACACACACATCCTTACGTGGATGAGATGTAAAGGATAGATTTACAGCCTTCAAACTTCTAACAATTACAATGTATTACAATTAACAATTTCAAATGTCCACGACAAATGAATCACTCATATATTCTGGGTTATTCATCCCTCGATATGAGTGTAACTACTTCTCACAAATGAACTGTATTTTGAATCAATTGATGATGCAGCAGCAGAGAAGTGAATTGATATCAAACTCGAAACAAATATTGTCCCGTTTTTATTCTGCCTACCGGCAACATAATTAGAAACGCTCCAGGCGTGGAGGAATTACACTGGAACATTTGTAAATACTTGTGCAGTACCGTAGAAAAGAATAGATATTGACCCAAAAAAAAAGAGAAAAGAAAAATAATTTGTCCCGTTTTTTCTCCTCGTATCGGTCATGCTCGAGACGTTGACAGTTGTCAACACTTGAAAATTACAACAATGGAAGTACCCAATATATTATGCATGTAGAGCACGATGATTCGATCATATCAGCTATCACTCAGCACCACTTATTATCGCATTTTATTAGCATATTTTGGTATTTAGAATGAATATTATGGGATTTTCCAGTGCATATTTGACATATCCTCCAGTCGATAACCTCCTAGCTCAAGTTCTATGAACATCTCGTTGTGAAGTAGTCCAACGAGCACGATGATGTGTGTTTATTTCAAGCCAGGCAAATAGATGACTCGATCGTCTGTGCATGCAGCGGCAAACGAGCCGGGAATTTGGTTCATCAACACACACACATACACACACTCACACAGTGCACTAGACTGAATGGTCGCCTTACAACAACAACAAAAACAACAGTCGGTTACGAAAACATTCGGTTACCGCGTGGCGACGATTTGCATTTCCACGAAAGAGGAAGGTCGTTTACCGTCAAAACAAACGTCTTTTATTTATTCATGTTCATATAATTATTAGCGTCGGATTTTATTTTATTTTTTAATCTATATGTGCATTGATGACTACGATCTATTGGCGTCGCTGAAGATGATGTGATGATGAAATAAGTGGTCATTTTAATAGGTGTTTTTGGATTGTGGGAAGGAGTCGGTCGTGACCTGTTACGGAAACATCCAAGTATTGACCTGAACGACAGAGGGAAACTACGAAATCACCCTGTCAGGGTGATCGACCACGGCGTAAATCGAACCCCGGTCTCCTGAATGACGGTTCAGTATGCTAGCCACTCGACCACTCGCCTTACTTATTTGGCGTCGGATGAATGTTTAATGAGATGATGGGATGATGAGTCGGAAGGTTTTTCAAGTAAAGGGAATGATAGGAGGAGATAGGGATAGGGAATGATAGGGGAGGCAAGGTCGTGGCCAATATGCCCTGAACCATCCCGGCATTAGCCCGACTACAGAGGGAGACCACTAAAAAACTGTAAAGGTTGTCGGTGGCAGGGATCGAACCGAGGCCCGATGCACCCTCATCTCCCGGATCACATGAAGCGAGCGCGTTAGCAACTGAGAGCTAAAGCTACTTGTGCCGTAATAAATATCATCACTTTATGTGTATAGCTGTGGTATTTTTACAGTATGATGAGAAACACAACTACGTCTTTCAAAAGTGTGATATGTTAAAATCCGCAGCGATTCTCTCATGCAACAATTACCGATGTTCTTTAATAAATTACTCTGTTGGTAGAATACCTTCCTTCATTCGTGGATACTTGTGTATGTGTAGGCCTATATATTTTTTTTATTCTGATTAACGACCCCGCAATTTATTCAATACATTTTTAGGGCTTTTTCCGTATATTTACTAATTCAAGCCACCTTACATTGACTTCAGCACTAGCATTGCCTCTTTGACTAAACTATATAAATTATGGATCACAACACATGTTTGCTCATCTCGTCCCTCAAGGAACTCATGCAGTTCTAATACATTTTATAGTAGGCCCTATGCATTGGAACTATTAGAAATGTGATTCGACCAGGAACTTAGGCGGTCCAATTAGCTGCTAATATATTTGCTGGGCATTTACTCCTTACACTTTTCAGGGATACCAGACCAAGACTAACTTATTCTATTTCATCTCTTCTTATTATTGCTCAAATTACAGTGCTACGAATGAGCGGATGATGATGAAACGATCACGAACGTTCAAGTAAACCCATGCCTTACGCGGGGCTCGAACCCATGCCCAACCGCATCATCAAACGACTGCTATTCCGGTAAATCGACTCTCATATATCCGAGTATCAACTTTTGTTCGTTTCTGTTTTCAGGGCGTGAACGCGAGCGACGATGGCGGAGGTGACTAACCCCTTGGTCTCCGAGACGGGCCTCCCGAACCAGAACTCGAACATCGTCCGCCAAGGGTGGCTCTACAAGAGAGGTACGCGGTGCACGAGAAGGGTTGCTATGCCGACTATTTATACGAACTGGCGGGGATTGTGTGGCACCTTTTTGTCTGCCGCGCAACGCACGGTGCATGTGCGGCGTTCACTTGTTTTTTGGTTCTCGTATTCTTTCAAATCGAAAATTCTTATCGGAAAGATCTTGCAATTAGATCGGTGTCGTTGATTTTTATATTTTTAAATAAGTTGTATTTTGTGTTCAGCAATTGTAGTTGTAAGACAGAATCCTAATGAATTTATAGATATATGGCTGGCTCTTAGTGTCCATGTTTTTTAGAGTACCGTACTGCGCCATTAAAATTCGAGTACAGAAAAAAGAATTCATTTTGACACTTCCAATGGGGCAAGAAAA
Organism: Brachyptera putata; assembly: GCA_907164805.1. Classification (NCBI taxonomy): domain Eukaryota; kingdom Metazoa; phylum Arthropoda; class Insecta; order Plecoptera; family Taeniopterygidae; genus Brachyptera; species Brachyptera putata. The sequence goes on along the minus strand of OU015467.1, from coordinate 16,279,027 downwards.
CCGTATGTTTACACTTTAAATGATTGCAATGGGTTCACTATATAGTCACTTGTTTTTTCATCATTTCCATGCTGCTTAACGACCCCACCATCATCTAGATTATACGAGGGTATGAACGAAACGATGAAGGTATAGAGATGGGCTCACGAAGGCAGCGCTGGCCGATGCAAAATCACACCAAATCGAAATCATAACACTGTGTCTGTCGCAGTGACTCGGCGATTTTCTTTGTGTATGCCTACAGCATTGAATTTGACTCTTCAGTAAATGAAAGACACTGAACACCTGACAGTGAATTTTGACTTGCCCATGGATCAATGTTGGAAAGATTGGGACAGGTTCAGATTCAGAAATCAATGGAAGATAATGATGGGGTCACCAAGGCAGCACCGTAAAATGCGAAAGTCATAGGCCTATCTGTATATCTAGGTGGTATTTTTTCCAATAATAATCCATAATCCAATAATAACATTTCCGTCAGAAAAGGGCTGGATTCTAGAGGACAAATACATTGATTTTAATTTCCGAAATTTCTGACCTGTATGATAATTTCTAGTTTCTCTGAAAGTAGGGAAATGAGTATCGTCATCGTTATTTGTTGAATTCTAGTGTCAGGTTTGTGTTGTCCTTTTTTGTAGGGATCCAGGAAGAAGTATAATTGTACAATTTGCTGACAATGTATTGAAAACATACGAATACCTATAGCCCGATAAATAAACAACCAACCCAACCTACTTTCAAATGATTTTCATAAAAATATTATTCCCACCTTGTGTAAGATATACAAATTAAAAACGAAATCAAACATTACAAATAAAACATTCTAGTAAGCAGGTGGAGACGGGTTCGAGTCCCACTCACTTCTGACATGGATATCGTTGGATTGACGTCAATCACTAATGTGTCGTAAAACCTTATAGTAACATTATTTTATATCCTCGAAATAACGGCTGTTGACGAGGTCGTTAAGCAGTCGATACAATAATAAACAAACACGTCGGCCAGTAAATGTGCCTGCTGGTTGCACTCGGCTCTTATCTCCGGTCTCGATCGCCAGTCCGGTGTCAACAACTCGGACCCGGGCGGCGAGAATCTTTCTGCAAATCGGTGCAAATAACAACATTTGTGTAGATATTTTTGTTTCTATGGTCAAATTGAAATCAAAATTAACCGAAAACATTATCCTGCGCTCGAGTCGACATTTGATAGTTAAGTAACAGCGACGGGAGTCGAACCCACAAAACGTGCTAACAGTAGCGCCACACCGATATATGTACTTTAACATGTCAGCCATGAGGTCGCAAATCGTGGCGTTCCCATTGGTTACTTTTAGTCCCATTTAAAAATCGACTTGCAGAAAAATTCTCGCTACCCGGGCTGCAAGAATCTTATAGCAATCGGTTTTTAAATGGGAGTAAAAGTGACCAATGTGAACGCCAAGATTTGTGACGTCTGACTCAGTTACCGCCCCGTGCAACGATATTATATAGTAGCAGTATAAGAGCATATGTCGCTTCTGTTATAGTATCACTGCGTGACATGCTCGGTGTGCATGTTTTTTTTTAAACATAATAATTACATTTAAATGTTGTCTCGACTGCAGAGCTATAATGAAGATTTATTTATGTTTTCAATTTGACCACATGAAACAAACATATATACACAAATATTCTGATTATTATAGTTATAGGCCTATAGCTATTGTTTCTAGTTCCATTCATTCACCGACTTGCAGAAAAATTATCGTGGCCCGGCGAGAAAACAGCTGACCGGTACGGTACATACCAACGTGGGTGTACCTCTAACTGGCAGTTTAAAACTAATCACTGTGGCTACTTGTGGTATTTTTTTTTCACCAACTCTCAGGCTAACTGGACTTGGTAATAAAAGATTTGTGTTTTTCCCCGCCAGAGTAGGACTGTGTCGAATGTGTGAGGAGACAATTTTGAGCTAAATACGATTATTATCTGCCACAGCATTGCTTCTATTTTCCTCCGCATTATCACGCGGCTAGTTCGTTCGTCCTTGACCTGTATTCGCATAGGTCGCCAGCAAAATACAATATCATCTGGTAGATTCGTTTAATCATTATCAATAAAATATCATCCCGTTACTTCGAGGAATGTAATCGGACATTTTTTTATGGGTTTATTTATACGCTGCCAGCGTCCCACACCGCAGTCGGCGAAAACAACAATTTGCTTTCAAGTTGATCACCAGACCATGGACTTATACTTTATACTTATAATTTATACGTATAAGTATAAGTCCTTATACTTATCCTTTATACGCATAAGTATAAGTCCATGATCAGATGAGCTCAGCGAACAATTCCATTTTATTTTAAATACTGAAAAATCAGAGCTCGATTCAGTTTTTTCTACGCTGCATGCAGCCTATACAAAGTATAAGTTTATAACCAATCGACTTTTCTGGTCGTTGCTCCTATAGGCCCCTACATATTATTTTGAAATTCTAACGAAATCATTATGATATTGTTTTTTTTTTTGGGAAAATTGGTCAAGTTTGGTAGTCCTAAACCTTCGTGAAAATAGTATTGGATTGAATGATTTAAAAAAAAAAAAAGATAATCTCATTATAGTGAAAGTTATACGGAATTAGGTTCTCATCCTAGTACATTTTTGTCAAGTGTAATGACATGCTGTTAAAGTGTATCATTTTGGAAAAATGATAATATTGTGTTTGAAAATCGATTGCATAAGAGAACAATTAAAATGGTAAACCGGTAAAATCACTTCGAGCTGAATGTGGCAGGCATCTCAAAATCAAGATTCGTAGCTTTTCTGTATATTTCATAAGCACGTCTCGCTCATCTTATACTAGTTGAACACCGCATGTGCCGCGTTTTCCCCGTCAGACAGCAATACTCGTGTTGATGCGTACTAGCCGGTGTCAACTTGCGTCTCACGGTCCGTGTGCAGTCAGTCCCTTTGTTGTTGAAATGAAAGTGCTGTCTGGGTTTTGGCTACCTATCGAAGAAAACACCATTGTGCTCGGCTGCATCCTATACCTAGTGCCCTCATTTCCTACACGTCTAGGGTATTCGCGAGTCCTGCGTTGCCAAATGTCTGTCTGTTCCCCCCGAAGCACGACCGCCTAGGATTCGGTCTCGCGTTTCGCGGAAATGGCCACACTGTTGTTGTTGTTGTCGTCGATTTAAAAACCGAATCTTGGGATTTAGGACAACAGTTCCATTAGCTGGGATGGTGATTGATCTTTTTTAAATTGGATCGCGAGGCTCTCTGTGATTGGAATAGATATATATACATAGTCAATGTATGCGCTCATTGAGTTTGTTTACGTTTCGTCTGTTGCTTATCCCCCCTAGAAGTAAAGTTGTTGATACAAACTCGGTCGATTTGCATATTCCAGAAACTGGGGGAAATTTTCAGTTTTCTTGTTGATTGGCATTATATAACATGTGTTGTATAACAACGTGTCATTATTGTGCGTAGTGTTGTAGTTTTTAAGTCGTATTTTAATTACGAGTGAATTTTTGAAACTTGCTTGACGAATGGCGATCAAACAATTCAGTAAAGTAAAAACCATAGTGCCATTTTTTTTATTGATGTCGCATAACAATCAAGCGTATTTTTAAAATACTCGGCAATTTCTTTTTTTATGGCAACTAAGTCAATTAGAAATGTAAAAAACATCGGGCAGTTCCTTGAGCAGATTTATAGCAAACGACAGAAGATTTCCATGCAGTAACAAATTGTCTACTAGGGTACCCATACAATCAACATTGTTGTATGCTATCATAAAATTGTATTGAGTGGTTTATTTGAAAGGAAAAATGTTTTTTCGAAGTAAATGTCCCAGAATATTGATACCACAACCTTCTTTATTTAGATCATTCTGTTCTGAGTTGTCTTATCCAATCAAGACACTAACAATGTATAATTTTATCAAGTATGTTTGATTGTAATTTCATGAGAGTAATCATTACCACCTGTTTCAAAACCAATCTGTAATGAGTAAATAAAATAACTAATAGATAGGCCTATAGGCCTATAAATTGATGAAAAAAAAGTCTGATTGCAAATAATTACACTCTTGAAAACAAAGAATTGTAAACTAATATGCCCAATATCTGTGTAATGATTGAATGTTGATCTGTAGATAACTGTTAAATATACATAACTGTCAATTTATGGACAACTCGCTGAATTATTAGTTTGTTTATAATTTATGGAAAAATGTTGATACTACATAATAATAACAAGATGATTACCTACATAATTAATTATGCAAAATATTTTGCAAGCTGATAATTTTTTATTATTGTTAACATTGAATAAATTAACTGGGGAATGAATAATTTAATATGGTGTAATGAATAATGTGATAAGATAAGACTAATCAATTACTAGTTTAAATAAGCTATAAATGCAAGTGAGATAAATTTAATTAAATACTATTCATCATGAAATTGGAATAAATTAAAATGCATATTTATGAACACAGCCTGCTACTAATAAGCCATTATAGTGAGAGGAGAAAGGATTTAAGAAATGTATAAATAATAATTATGTAAGCTGTGTGAACTATTTTTTTATTCTTTTTATAGATATTCTGTTTTCTACATATTATGTTGCCGATGTTGGAAGGTATTGAGTTGTAATATCTGGGCTATGGAGAGAATAAAGAAGTCACACAAACTTCGATTTTTCCTAGCATCTATAATTGAGTTCCTTGCGTACTTCTCCCAATATCTTGAAATCATCCCATTCTTTTTATATTGGGAGGAGCCACAGCAGTGAAATACTCATTCTTTTAGATGATCCTGAAAGTTGGCCATTGTTGTTGATCACCATGGTCATAGAGCATGATCACCCCGACTTTATAAGCCACCCTTTGTAGCGCAGTCAAATAAAGCACTGCTTTATAAACTGAAGTCACTTTTGGGAGTGGGATGGGTTTTTGTAAACTTCCTTCCACTTGACATCACTGTAGTTTCATTATCACCTGCTCATTCTTACCCCCTTATAACCTAGCTATTGCTGGGATTGTTGAGCAAACAATAATCATTATCAATGAGATCTTCATCACCAAAGTTATGCCAGTGACAGTTATTCAGTTGTGGACGACCTTTTGTCGTTGCAAAAAAGTGCTTGTAATCACTGAAAAGTAATAGGAATGTTATGTCAGGTCACGTAGGCGCAAAATGACCTCGTTGTTGATCCGCCTCGAAGCCTCAACAGTAATCGATTCACAGCGTGTGTTATCAACTTGGCCCTATTTCATTGTCCGCAGGCGAGCACATCAAGAACTGGCGGCCGCGGTACTTTGTCCTCCTGGACGACGGCTCGCTGGTCGGCTTCAAGAACAAGCCGGAGAACGCGATGAACTTCAGCGACCCGCTCAACAACTTCACCGTCAAGGGCTGCCAGATCATGAGCATCGACCGGCCCAAGCCGTACACGTTCGTCATCCGCGGGTTGCAGTGGACCACGGTCATCGAGCGCACCTTCCACGTCGAGTCCGACAAGGACAGGTAATGCCGAGCGAGTGGAGAACGTAACGATCATTAATACCCATGACATACTTTATTGAAATTAAACCGTCGCTGAGAGTCACTCATGCCCAACTTGTTTGCTGGATCGGGGCTGTCGATTCGCAGAGATTGGAGAGGAGACTTTAAGAAGGCAGGGAGATTTTGAACAGTTTCGTTGTGCCACAAGTTTTGCCTAGTATTGTGGCCGTACACATCGTTGGCTTCAATGGTCAGATGCTTATATTCAACGATAAACATAATTACTGCAAAGATACATGGTAGTGATAATATTTTGAACTTTTTAAACAATGCCTTACAAGAATCTTTCCAATAAACTTCTGGGGGGAGCATTCCTGTATAAGATAAACCCAGCTTTAACTTGTACCTGTGGTGAACGTGTATTGAAAAACCGGTAATAACCTTCTAAAACCGGATTAAATCGTACTGGAATGCACCCACTGGGGTATACACGGATTTCCCTCATCAAACCTTCGTCAGAATGGTGGACCATGGCAGGAATCGAACCCTGGTCTTCAGCGTGCCAGCCCCACTCGTCTCAGTCTCGTGTGTTTGGTCGACGTCTGAGTGTGTAATTGCTTGCGTTTGCAGGGAGGACTGGGTGGCGGCCATACAGCAGGTGGCGAACCGCCTTGCCGAGTCGGAGGACGTGGACATGGCAGACCGCGGCGACGTCACCTCCATGGACGAGCTGTCTGCCAAGTTCTCAGTGCAGGGCACGTCCAGCAGCAAGACCACAGGCAAGAAGAAAGTGGTGAGTAGAACTTGCACGTTTCCGCTAGTAGTTTATTTTCACGGGGTATTTTTTAATTTCGAGTGCCGAGATGGACTTCCTCGGCGCTTTGGTTTCTTTTGTGAGGTTGTTGTGCAATTCAATTCCTTAGCAGGTAACGTTCTGTTCTCCGTATTTTACTGTTCGGGCACTGAGACGAGTGGCCGAGTGGTAAATACACTGGACCACCATTCAGGAGATTCCTTCTATGGTCGATCATCCCGACAGGAGTTTTTCGTGGTTTCCCTCTGTCATTGAGGTCAATACTGGGATAACAACAGGCCACGGACGACTCCTTCCCACCATCAAAAACACCTGATAAAATCACCTTCCATCTCATATATCATTCACCGACGCCAATAGGTCATAGCCATCAGTAGAGTGCGTTGAAAAACTCTTAGACTGGTAGTATCGCTGTAGTCCCATCGGTTGTCATCATTTCTTGACCATGATTGTCAGTAATTAGATGAATGTAAATTTAAATTGGTTTTCCATATTCACTGCATTTGCATTTCACGTGCCTATCCGTCCTGTTTGCAGACGTTGGAGAACTTTGAGTTCTTGAAGGTGTTGGGCAAGGGCACGTTCGGCAAGGTGATCCTGTGCAGAGAGAAGGCCACCGGGCACTTGTACGCAATCAAGATCCTGAAGAAGGAGGTGATCATACAGAAGGACGAGGTGGCGCACACCCTCACGGAAAACCGGGTACTCAAGTCGACTTGTCATCCATTCCTAATTGTGAGTACCGGTACGGCCTTCTTCCGTTGCGGTTGCACCGCGAGTAGGTATAACTGCTGCGTCGTATTGCAAGGCTGTTACTACTATATTAATCAAAGTACGCTCATTTACTTTGTAAGATCTGCTCCTAATGTATAATTTTTTGAATTGAGGTTTACATCAGTTATTAGGCCGAGTGCTCAATTTATGTGAGAATTATTTTCTACAGTACGTATTCTTACCAAGGTACGCCTATGTATTTAATTAACTAAAGTTCCATCAAGTAGGAAATATTTGAATATTGTTATGTACACTTTTATTGAGGATAGAAGCTGTAAGTAGCCAATAAAAGTGCCAATTAAGAAAAACATGGATATAAATTGAGACCTGTACTCAATTAAAGTTGAGCAAACAAAACAAGGTATATAATCTGGTTATGCCAGAAATGGGCATGAAACCTGGAAAGTCTGTATTGTCGGCCAGCTATGGTAATTATCGTACTTGGGAACTTTTCGACCCACATCACTTATTGGGTCCCGACGGTGTGTACTGATGGAAACATATCGTCCCGTTACGGCGACGGTTCACAAAGTGGCCGTTATTAGATGAGCGTAGCGAAGACTTCCATTTCACATACCGAAAAAAGGGCTTCGTTTTAATGGTAGTTTTTTTTGTAATTTTGTACGCGACATACAGGTCAGGATAAATGACCAATCAACTTGAAAGTTTTTCTTAATACGTAAAGGTATCATATCATACCAGAATAGATTATGATTGTTTCGAAAAAATGGAACGGTTTTCCCGGGAAAAGATCAGAAAGTTTGTTGAAACTCCATAAAAATAAACCTGAGGGAAAATACTTTGGAAGCAATTTTTTTTAATAACCTTCAAAATTGCTACAGAATACGAATAATACGATGAATAAGAACACCCTTGTTGTGCCCCATCGCAACGATCCTACCTTTCATTTCATCCATGGCCTTGATTGGGGAACAATGAATTTGTATAAAGTTTTGAGTTGATACAACAAAATCGAATCTATGCATATACCAGTATTACCTGTAATATTTACAGATTTACACTGCATATGTAGTGTACATTCTCACTTCTCAGCTTGTTTCAGTGCATTTATATAATGTCTGTAAATGTTCTTCAGAATGCATTAATGTGGATCGATCGACCATTTTATGTGACCGCAAGAGTAGATATATCTGTACTCGTATTGCCAATTCTAGGCCTGTATTGTTGATACTGTGCTATGAAATTGTTTAAATTGTTTAGTGTGTACTTGAGGCTTCAAGCTAAGTAAATTCATCAATTATCAGGTCTATATTCCCATGTGTCGTCAACTACCAGTATACAAACCTACTAATACGTTAATTGTATGTTCTAGTCTTTGAAATACTCGTTCCAAACGGCCGACCGGTTATGTTTCGTAATGGAGTACGTAAACGGCGGTGAACTGTTCTTCCACTTGTCGCGGGAACGAGTATTCTCGGAAGAACGGACGAGGTTTTACGGGGCGGAAATCATCTCGGCACTCGGCTACCTTCACTCGGAGGGTATCATATACCGGGATCTGAAGGTAAGCGTCGGTCTTTCGTCACTTTGATTGATGGGTGTAGAATAATTGTAGATCTACGTAGAGGCAAGAAATGTCAGCATCAGCTATAAGCGTGATATAATTGACATCTGAAAACATAATTTTTTGTGCTCTCCATGTTTTCTGTTGTTCAAGACCTTTTAAGGCCTAGTTCTATTTTGCTATTTAAAGCGATATGCCTTGAATACAAGATTCATAATAGATTCAAGATTTATAATATTTTCAGTTTTGATGGGGATACTTAGAAAAGTGGTTCACTGTTATACCGATATGGTCACCAGGCACTTGTTCGATCTTCCACGAGTCCTCAAAGTTTACTTGACCGTGGAGATTATTATCTGTCAGTTGGCTCACGTGTCGATGTTTCCTCGTGCAACAGCTGGAGAACCTCCTCCTCGACAAGGACGGCCACATCAAGATCGCCGACTTCGGGCTGTGCAAGGAGGACATAACGTACGGCCGCACGACCAAGACGTTCTGCGGCACGCCCGAGTACCTGGCGCCCGAGGTGCTCGAGGACAACGACTACGGCCGCGCCGTCGACTGGTGGGGCATCGGCGTCGTCATGTACGAGATGATGTGCGGACGGCTGCCGTTCTACAACCGTGACCACGACGTGCTCTTCACGCTCATACTCATGGAGGATGTGAGTCCCTGTTGGCTGTCGGTTGAGAGCACGCAGGAGTCGGTTTAGCGAAATATCATTTTTTTTTTTGGTGACGACTTTTGAACAAAATAAGATATCGAAATTCCTAAACACGTGTAATTTTACTTCTTGATAATTGTGTAAGTGAGAACTGTGCAATTTATAGAATAATTTTCACGCATCCAAGACTGAAAAAAACAGTTCTGTGTTCCTGTGAAAATGTTGGAATCCAAGTTTAATCATTTTATTTCATATCATTCTGAAGGTAGGCATATTAAAAATATCCATGTTTCTTCCGTATTAAAATTTGAAAGCTTCAACAGAGAACTGATATTTCGCTAATTCGACTCCCGTGCACTCCTGAGGAGGTTCGATTATAGCTTGTCGAGACACAAAATTGCTTCATTTCGGATGTCTGACAGACAACTACTTTCTACTACACAATCATATAAAAATAAAAAATATCTCTCACGACTTACTTTCCCGAGCATGAACAGTCAAAGCTCAGTAGGCCTAAATGTGGTAAATGCTAAGTAAATCCATCAGTATAGTTGGTATGATAGAATCCATGGTTTTAAACATTTTCTCTAATTTTTCCGTATTTTTTAGACACAATACCAGATTCCACTTGATGATGCCTTTATAAAGGGAGTATTTTAATATGATAGCCCAATGCGGAAAAAATCTTGGGTGGATTTTGAAGATATTAACGATCTTTTGTCGTGCGTATGAATAACTAATAAATATTATTAAACAATCAATTATAATAATTAATTGATAATATTAAATAATGAATGATATTGAAAAATAACGATGATGGTGTGGCTCTGACTAGTTTTCCGTGAGTAACGTGTTTTGTGTTTGGCAGGTAAAATTCCCGCGTACGATATCAGCCGAAGCCAAAGACATGCTCGGAGGCTTGTTAGTGAAGGACCCTAATAGGAGGCTGGGAGGTGGTCCTGACGATGCCAAAGAGATAATGGCGCACCCGTTCTTCAGCTCGATCAACTGGTCGGACCTAACACAGAAGAAGGTGGGTGTCTGCGTTTTGCCGAGCAAGCAGTGCGGTGGCTAGTCCTCACCAACGGCGTAGTAATCGGGGTTGCGCGAGTCTTGAAATTTTGCATCGAGAATGTTAATCGAGTTTTTAAAGTACTTTGATTGAGATTCGGGCCAGATTTCTAGACGAGATCGGGCCGTTTCGTTATTGGGCTAGTTTGAGTTTGAGCAAAATCAAGAACGTGTTTGATCAATACATTTTTTAAAGTGTAGGATAAATAGAAGGAAAAAAACATATGTTGGGAGGCCCAAGGGCCGGAATTACCAACGTGGGAGTAGCTCTGACGGACAGTTTATTGTTTTTGTCACCATGAAGCTACCCATATTATTTGTTTTCAACAACTCACATATAAAGGCTAACTGGACTAGGCCTAACCTTGCTTTGTTTTTAACCCAACTTTGCCTAACCTTGGCTTATATCTTGCCTAAATCATGTTTTTATCCTTCTTTCCTTTATTTAAAGAAAAATGTAGGCCTATTCGATCAAAAAAGGTCTTGGTCTCGCTTGATCTAGCCCGAATTCGAATAAACCCGATCCCGGAATGACTTGCTATAGAATTTGCTTGATCTCGTTTGGATAGAAATCCTACACAAAAATCCTGAAAGCCATGACTAATCTATCAATTTATCCACCTTTCATTCCTCCAGGAAGTAGTTTGGCACTGAATTGAGACGGGTGGACCAGTGGCTACTTCTCAATGGTCAATGGCCCTAGGCTACATAAGCTTATTTGCCCATTATCGTACGGTATTGGTTTTAGCTTCCAAAATTGTTCTTATAGCAGGTTGTAACGAGAACTAGAATGGTTCAGCAATTATGTAGCCAATTGCTCACCCTCGACCTGTTTTCAGATTCCGCCTCCTTTCAAGCCTCAAGTCACCAACGACACGGACACCCGCTACTTCGACTCCGAGTTTACGGGCGAGTCCGTCGAGTTGACCCCGCCCGAGAACCCCGGCCCGTTGAACTCGATCGTCGAGGAGCTCGAACAAAATCAGCCGTACTTCCAACAGTTCAGCTACCAGGACGTCAGCTCCACTCTCAGCTCCACTGCCGCGTTAAGCTCCACTTCCCTTGCTCACATGCACTGAACATTCGGCCCCGTCTGCCAAGTGCGTCCCAAGCCACCACCGCCAGAACAGTTGCCCAGAGAGACATCGTCCCGAGGCGACGGTTCCGCCCGCTGCCGTCGACACGCGTGCTATTGAGTGTCGTTCGTTCGTTCGTCAGCAAACGTCCATTGAAGGCAGTCTCTGAATGGGCGGCAGAGTTAACCTTGTTGGTTACCGTACGTCGGGAAGTTTCTCGTCTCCCCAGGTGAAAATGGATTCGCAACGTGATCGACACGTCGTTATCAAAAAGTTGATAGCATTGTTGTGTGAAAGCAACTAGTACTATGACGAATGTTACGAGCAATCCAACTCTTGCTACCATTTCTATTGAACAGAAGATTGCAGCAACTCGAGTAATTGTCGCTACAAATCATTTGACCAATGGCGTGTTTCGCGAGGGTTGATAAGGTTTACGCGTGTAAATCTGTACCGTGTACTGATACCGGTCACGGAAGCTTACACTACTACTTCGAGGTACGATATCGGCATCACAGGCCGTAGTGCTTTCCGACGTGTACGCAGCCATCCTACTGGCTTCAAATCTGGACTTGTCAGTTATTGTCAATTCCAAGTGGTGCTGTTTCGGGATTGAAGTATTGCCTCAATTCATCTTTGCTGTCGTAAAGATTGTGGGTTTAGGATGTAAAAGGAGGTGCAGCTTAAAATATATACAAGTTATGGAGGGTGGCAACCAAAGAACGAGAGTCGAGATATTCAAACTGGATCTGCTGTCTACTTTCTAGTTGAATTTGCTTTCTTTGTGACTTATTCATTGCTTTGTTTTCAAGGCTTTGAGCTGCACAATGAGTCAATGATCCATATGCCAGAAAACGTGTTATGAAACTAGAACAGACTGAAGAGAAAATTATTAATTCTGTTAGGACTAAATTATGGAAAATATACAATTTGCTTAACCTAGTTTCTTTGTTAAGGTACAGTAAATAAGTACAGTCTTGTGCTGTTGGGGACTATCTAAATATGAAAATTCAAATACTACTGGTAGGCCTAGTTAGAAATACAACTGTTATACTGGAATATGGCTAGGAAAGATATTCAAACTTTATTCTTCTTTACCAAACTTACTACTGTATTAGTAGTAGGAATCCTGCCGTCTTTTTATTATTACCGTAGGTACATTGAGATGGGAGACCTTGATATCTCACTTGTACAACCCAAGCATATATCAGTTCAGTTACGCTCTGTTGAAAGATACGTAAAATTGTATTTAATAATTATGAAGCATTTAAATATCTATACGAACTAAACTACGTGGCTCGAATCGATGTTCTTTTGATCCTAGAGGTTAAGTACCGGTAACTGGTATAATTACCAATTATATGGCGGCTTTAGCGTCGGATCACTCCGTGACGAAAGAGCACTGAACATCTTCATAACCAACTATTCAAATGTGACTTTGAAATTGTTGGGACTGAAATCTATAAAATGCGACTTCCAATAAAAGTTTACTCATTTGACTGATGAAGAAAGTGAAAAATATATAGGCTTTGTCATGGATTAAAAAAAAAGTGTAAAAAAATTCTCAACACTCTGTTTTTTAAAGTGAAGTGTGTAATGGGTTGCTAGGATATATTGTATCATTTTTAAAAATAATTTCGTCTCTGTGCTACTGGAGATGGCCATCAGTAAATCAAATGCCACTTGCCTTTCCCAAGTTGTTAACTGCTAAGAAAAAGAAAAAAGCAAGTATATTGTTTGGTGTTGGAGTTGTCAATCTCAAATGGCTGTTTGTTGCCATTGCCAAAGAAACTGATAACCAATTATGTAGTTATCCTCCCAATTGTGTTGCGCATAATGAGTGTACCGTTGATGACAGTCTGTTGAACTTGGTGGGCTGAATGCGACGATTGAAGCGGTGCGTAGTTCGCTGCTTGCAGAGAGAATTAGTGGAGGTTGCAACTGAGATTTTTTCGTGTTTTATCAAATGTGGTAATGTGAAGTGTGGAACTAAATATTTGACTGACACTAATGTTCATATTAGTTTGTGATTGAAATCGTAAATATACGGCGGTATCCTGGCATTTAATAAGAAAATTGTGGTAATTTAGTGACCAGTGTTGTGTATTATATATATGTAGATATTGTATATATAATATCAGATGAAAATGAATCCTTAGTTACTGTTCTTTGTGTTGAAAATATTTGCAAGTCAGTTTGCAAGTACCTAGTTTGAAATGCCTACGAATTATTAGGTAACTTGAGAGATGAAAGTTACCTATATATATATATATATCATTCAAATAAAATGTACTGATATGTTTTTGGAGGTGTCGCAATTTATTAATCGGCTTAAGACTGGTTTAAAAGTATACGCGTTTATAATAATATAAAATATGTATTGAGTCTGTAATATAGGAGATTATGTTATGAATTACTAGTAGGCCTATGCTTTTAGTATTTGATCATTTTTGTATCTACCGGTATACATATCACAACAATCATCCTGACTGTATTCACATTAATATAACTTGTGACCATTTATTACAAATTGATGGTAAAGCCTATGTTTTATGCCAAGGTTTTTGTTCTGCAATAGCGATTGTATTTATATTTGTGGGAAAACCATGCTGAATCGGTGTGTTTTGGTATAATGAAAACAAATATAGACATTGGTACATTCATCACTCTGCAGTGTTTTCTCTCAGTCGGGCCATCGTAAAGAATGATGGCTGTACTTATCAAATATCAACCTTGTGAAGATGTGCATTGCTTTATGGTCCACTTATATTTGTGTAATACTGTCAAGTATGAAGGGTGATTACTTTAGTTTCATATTACATTACAAGTTCTATAATTTGTCCCGGTGATTGTAATAATGCAAGTCCTCTTCTTAATAATGAAGTTACTGCAGTTGTGTTGTAAATAAGAAATAGTAAACTTGAGAGTGAAAATTATCAAGTCAGTACAGTACTCGGATGGATATATTGGCCTTACGATATAGGAACTTGAAAAAGAGTGGGACATTTATACAAATCCAAACCAAACTTTGATTGGTGGGTGTTTACGTTTACTTTGCATAAAGGAAGCTGGACTTTCGCGAACTTCAATTTAGAACCGTAGTGACACTATTGTGATAATATAGGTGGCACATACTGTGTTAGACATGTTCGTATTGATCATTATTATGCCAAATGATAGTAAAATATTCAAACAATACCTATTCACTCATTGGATTATTTTGATTTGCAATATTGCACTTATTGAGTAATTAACATGTTAACTTGTGCTGATAGAAGTGCCTATCTAATTTTTCATTGTATATTAAGCTAACAATGGTATTTGTAGTGTTTTATTAATTTGTACTGTTTCACCTCGATTAGATGTACTGTAGAATTGTTTTTATGAACTTTTTTTATCGGCCACTAATCCTGCTCATTTAAACCACAACTATTAGATAATAGCTATCAGTTCTAAATATTATGGTTTAATAATTATTTTAGCTTAGGCCTATATTATTATTATTAAGTACCTGAAATTCAGTGAATATTTACAGGTATCCTGTATATGAAAAATTGCATCCATACCAATAAACATTAATGATTTATCTAACAAATTTGTGCTAAATAAAATATTTGGTGAAACTATAACTGAGTATATTAATTTATTCTGATTTGCTTATAACCATGTTGAGGGAGTGAGTAGGCCTCAGGTGCAGGCTACATTCAGGCGCAGATTTATGCGTAGGCCAACTAGGCTATAGCCATTGAATTTGTAGGTTACAAATTCAATGCTATAGCCTAGGGGCGCCAACCAAAGTGTGCTTACCGTACTCAAACTGTCATGTCTATTAAAAGTTACAGGAAAATAAGAGGCAATTATACTCATAAAAAGAATTGGGAACTAAAACAATAGGTGTTGATGACATTGGAAAGTAGGACTTCATTTAAAGAATATATTTTTTTGATGGATGATGGTACATGAGGTTGTTGAACCTCAATGTGATCATGTAGGTACATATTATGCACAAAGGTGCTTTTTCTTGACATCCGCAAAATTCTTTGGTACCAGTACTCAAAATTACACCATATAGATAATTGCTGCTTACATCATTCTCCCCCTACAAAAAAAAAAAAAATGTGGAAGTATAGCTTATACCCAGAGGAAATTAACTAATTTTCATGAATAAAATGAACATTTTTTACACAATCATACACCAGGCAGTAATTAGTTCACGTTTGCGTACCGTTGCGTATTATGCCTAATTCTATTTTTTCTACACGTTTGCTAATAGGAAAAGTAAATGCTGCCGTAGTACTTGTTTGCAATGCGACATCCAAACTTGAAAATGCGTTAGAAATAAACATGATTATCAATTTCTCCCTGTGGGGCTATGTGTATCTCCCCTCCCTGACTTGTAAGTTGTAACTATTTGCTAATAGTCAGTCATATACAGTAGGCCCTAGGTATAATTCTTCATTTTTTCTTATAGAATTATAAATAAAAATTTTAGAAAATTTTCTCCTGTATAGTAGGTTAAGTATTGGAAAAATAACAAAATGAACGTTCACATAACAGTGCATAAAAAAATAACAAGTCATATTCGAGTCAGGTTCTGTATGTATTGCCATTGAGTTTACAGTTTCAGTGGTATTGCATACATACTGCATTGCATTATAAAGTGCATTTCTACGCAGCAGCTTTAAAATATAATTGATGGGGCGTTGCTTTGCTTAGCAGTACTAGCTCGCACCATCACTACATTCAAAATAGTGGTGGTCAGTAGTTTAATGGTAGTACTAATCTCTAGTTGTGATTGATCATTGCATCTGTCCAAGTTTCTGAATAGTCTTTTAAAAGTAACGATCGCATTTCTTTTTGGTAAATCCGTTTAAGTACTATAGCTTTACAGATTTCTAGTATTTGATCAATTTAGCTTGACCACACTCTCGACTTTCGAGAAAATGGGTGTTATTTTTGGAAATGCCGAAAGAATAACCTAGGTCTACTGAGAGAAAAATCGAGGAGAAAGCTTGAAATTTCATGAAGAATTCTAGTCGCAGTGGTCATTAGCAATTTAGATGTACGTTTAAATCAACAGTTATTGAGAAACAAGCTTTTGACTCGTCGAGGGGAAAATAATTATTTTCGACATTTCATCATGTTTTTTTACGCAGTTACAGAATTGAATTTGGCGGGAAATATCCATCATTCGACAAGTGCGTAGCTAGCGATAAGTTTTTGTAAATTGTAATTTGTAACAGCGGTTGCTCAGTAGTTGAATGACGCCGCGCTCCTTTTCGCTTTTGCTTTTGATAATAGTAAGTACAAAGTAAAAAATTATTGCTGAATCACTAACTAGGCCCTTTTTGGTTCAATGGTTCTTGGCTAGAGCCTTGCCACGTTGAGCGAGCGATTTAGTTGTAGGTTAGAGTCTCAACATTAGGCCTACCACATGAGATCCACATGGTTGCTGCACAGGCAAATGACTAGGCCTACCAAGCCCTACTTGATCGTATTTTTATAGAGACCTAGGCTTATTGGGACGTGCTGATAAGTGTAACCTTTACTTTAACTATTAGGTACAAGATTAGGCTTAAATGAAAAGGGTGACACCTTTACCAGCCTCGAAGAGTTCTTCATTGAGGATAGTGGCTGTCATACCAAATGCACCAAAGAAAGTTGAGAATGTTTCGTTGATGGAGTATTGCAGTGGCCAACGTCAGCGGTTTGAAGCCGAAGAGTTGGAACGTGAAACTGGAATGAGTAGGCCTAGGTCGACTCAAGTTAAAGGAGAAGAGTAAGTATGCCCGTACCAATGCCCGTTCCTCCTGTGTACACTAATAGGCTTCGACATAGATAAGTGAAAGTTGAATTGGCCTAGGACTGGGCCATAGGCCTAGAACAGGCACTACAAATTCTATGGAACAGGTCAACAAAATGTGAAAATTCTTGAACTAATCCAGAGCGTATGGTTGATAAAAATGCAGCAGCTCTTCATAGCTCAGTATCTAGCTGTGTCTTGGCTGTGTACTTTTATTTCAACACTGTATTTTTTTTGTAGACCTGCAAGTATTTTATTATCACTTTTTAAAAGTCCAAATTCACCACTTTTCATCTGATCTGCCATGTTTCAACCTGCACTTATTTTTGTTATTCATTCTCATACTCGGTGTGCATGTTGGCCTGTTGTCCATTTCCAATGACGCCATGTTGTTTAAATTGTCGGTCAAAATCAGCACCAAGCTGGAAAGTCGGCAACCTATTTTACTGCTACATGCTCTTAATCATCAGACTTAGCATGCTGAAATCCGGCGGCTAGATTCTTCGGTTTATTCTGGAATGCCACTCTAGTTCACTGCTTTAGAAACTAATGTCACTGTGGCCGTGGGCCAGTTTTGTTCAAGTTCTTCTTGAAAAAAACTTTTAAAAATTTCAATTCGTCAGTATTTAAATGAACTTTTGAAAAGTTCAATTTTGTTTTCTATGTGAATTTAAACTGCCAAACTGTAAGAACGTGCTCAGTTGTTAGTTCCTCTAGTAGAATAGTGTAAGGATGGTTAAAAAAAGATACAAATATAGGCCTTATACTTGCATTAATTAAATGTAGGCCTGTTATCATGGAAATATTTACAGGTACATGGCCTACCACTGTTAGTAGTTCATTATTTCCTAATGTTCGGTACACTCTAGCGGCAACTTTTTTTTTTTCCCAAATTAAAAAAAATTTTTGGTTTTGGATCAAAAAAAAAAAAAAAAAAGGGAAATCCCCCCCCCTTTAAAAAAAATTTTTTTTTTAAAAAAGGCCTTTTTGGGAAAAAATTTTTGGGTTTTTTTCACTTCAAGGAAAAAAATTAAATTTTTAAAAAATTTTTTTCATTTTTTTTTTAAAAAAAAAAAAAAGTTTTTAAAAAGTTAAAAAAATTTTTTTTTTTAATGGGTCTAGCTAGGCCTCTTTTTTACTCTTTATCTCTAATATTTTTCTCCAAAAAAAAATGTCTCTAAATAGGCCTATAACTATATTGAGAAAGATATCCGGTATTCATGATACATCCCAATTCATAATATGAATGTACATAAGAGTAACTGTGAAAGACAAATTGCACGCCAACCATATCATCATCTCATCTTGAACGCGGAGCTACTTGAATAATAAACGCATAATCAATGTAGGCCTACTAAATAGAGAACACATTTTAAAGTTTAAAAAAATGAAATACACTTTTTTTCGTACAGGGACTCATATTATAAAATTAACCCATCTACATTGCATTCTCGGTAACTGCACTTTGTATGTGTACATCACATGTTAACAGCAGGTAATAAATCCCTATCCAATTGGATATCTATAGGCCTACCTATTATATGTGTTAGGATGGGAAATGATTTGCCCGACTGATTGGTAATTGAGACAAACCACATGCTCAAGTTTAACGCCTCCCGGAATCGCACTCCAAATGTTTTCTAATATATTTTACCCTATACTTCATTGATTATTTATAATTATTTATATATAACTTAATTATTCAATTAAGGATCGTATATTATTGGATGAGCGAAGCGAAGACTCAATTACACTTGACCCGAAAAAAATGTACATGTTTTTTTTTTTTTTTTTTTTTTTTTGTTCGCGCTCTACAGGTCAAACGAAAATTCAAATTCAATTGAAACTTGGCAAGCCCAAGTGTCATCATCTGGATTGAATCTCATTGATTTTTATGCGCAATCGATTGCACCACTTCTGAGAAAACTAATTTTCCATTTTCCAAATTACCCATAAGAATAAGCCGGAGAAAAATTTTCGTACAAAAAATGTCCTTCAAAAAAATTAAAATTTTCACCGAATTTCAATATAATAATGATACACATGATTCCAAACTTTCACTGGAATCCAATCAGTCGTTTAGATATAAAAAATGATTTAATGACATTTTTATACATCATTCAAAGCTATTAAGAAACCAATTAAATCCAAGCAACAAGTGTCACCAATTATTGAAGAACTATTAAAACAAAGCCTTCTTTATTATCAAAGATATTATTTAGAATGAGTAATGAATATAATTGGATCTCAAGGTGTATATATTGTATCTTAGATTGCATCTAATATTTCCTTCATGATGAGAATAGTCTACGAAATGAATCAACCGAATGAAAACATTAATTTTTAATTTGAATGCCGTCAAAACATCAACTTGATTTAACTTTTTGAAATAATTCAGTTTCATTCTTATTAGCTCATCCATCAACGCGGAAACACATAACGCGTTTTCCTAGTATTATTTAATTTCAGCAGAGTTTTTCCTTGTCCTATATAATTAAAAAGTCAGACATTCAGGTATAGATCAAATTACGCCAACTGCAGTCAATAGATCCAAAGGCCCTATACCAAAAAACCAGAAGAAAAAACATGTAACCAGAAAGCAATATCGGCAAGACACGTAACTTGGAATAGTTTATCTTTAGTAGGCCTACATTTGCCGTAACCCCCACCCCTCACAAAAACAATGTCGTACTCAGGAACAATAGGCCATACCCTACTTGATGGTACTCGTTGTCATTAGCTGTAGGCGATATGAAAGAGAACTTGGAACTAATACAGGCAAGACACTTGACAAATGATTTGGATCAGTTTATCGTTTGAGAAATGTGTTGTTTTCCAACTTATCAACACATCAATCAAACGATTAAAGCGAACCTTAATATACAGTCTGGTCTTGCCAATTATTATGGTATTACTTGTTTACGCTGTGTTACAAAGTCACTAATCACCATTATTTCAGTATCGGTAGTCGATATTAGAATAGTATGCATTACGGGCAGTATAGTTAAAGGGCACATTAAATCAAACTGAAGTGAAATGCAAAATAATAATAAAGAAAAAGGTTTAATCCGGTGTAGGTGCAGGTCCGATTTCAAAATAATTTTGGGTGATACAAAAAAATACAATCATCAATAAGTTTAACCGTATTCAGAATCATCACAATACTAAATCAGTATTGATTTTAAAAATCATCACAAATCAGTCAGCAATACAATAGATATTCATTCTGGCTATAATATAACTTACATCTAGACATTAATATGTCATTGAATCATCTTGAAATGACCATACTTAACTATTCTTTATTATGTGTGTGAAGTTCTTCCAAGTAGGCCCAATCTGAATGATACTGCAGTAAATTGCATAATTAAATAATTAAAATATCTATTTTTCATAGCTTTGAAAATGAGTGTAGGCCTATTCTTATAAATCCTCAATTTTATATTCTATATATGCTATTATATTTATATCATTATCTTAGACAGTGCGTGAACATGTTTGATTTTGGGGATCCAGGGATGTTTATTATCACCAATTCACCATTATTATTATTATGACTAGGCAAACGTAGCATATGCGTTGTAAGATGAGCGAGATATCTATAAAGTATAATCGAAAACTCTACACACCATTTATATTCTCATGTTTCAATCTACTTATTCAATAAGCGTAATAATTGTTGTTATTGCTCGGGTAGGCTAGCAGCCCTCACATCTCGCGTCCGCTCGTAGTACACGTACGAACCCATTCAAAATTCGTGATTTTAAATAACATTATCATGGAGGAAATAAAAATCTACCCCATTTTGATATTAGTTGGTAATGTATATATTATTCTACAGCATTAATGTCGAATAATATAATTTACGTACGCCAATGCAATATTCATTTGAGAATATAGGACGCTCGTCTACCCCATGAACAACAACCGATCTTTGGGAGGGGAGTACAAAAGCTGTTATCGGCGGTGTCATCGCACATACCTTTCTATTAATAGTCATAGCTGCGATGAGGATACCTGAATGACATCCCTTCAATACTGCATATTCCAGTATTTTAGGATTGCTCAAATATTACCGACGAAATAAATTCACCTATTCTTACATGATCTATACCTGAATGTCTGACTTTTTAATTATATAGGACAAGAAAAAACTCTGCTGAAATTAAATAATTTAATACCGTATACGATCCTTAATTGAATAATTATATATGAATAATTATTAATAATCAATGAAGTAGAATAACAAAAATATAGGTCAGTCATAGTAAAGCATATAGGGCAAGATATATTGGAAAATGGAGTGCGATTCCGGGAGGCGTTAAACTTGAGCATGTGGTTTGTCTCAATTACCAATCAGTCGGGCAAATCAATTCCCATCCTAACACATATAATAGGTAGGCCTATAGATATCCAATTGGATAGGGATTTATTACCTGCTGTTAACATGTGATGAACACATTACAAAGTGCAGTTACCGAGAATGGAATGTTTTTAATATAATTTTATAATATAAGTCCTTGTGCGATTTTTTTTTTTTTTTTTTTATTTGTACTCTATTTAGTAGGCCTACATTGATTATGCGTTTATTATTCAAGTAGCTCCGCGTTCAAGATGAGTTGATGAGATGGTTGGCAGGCAATTTGTCTTTCACAGTTACTCTTATGTACATTCATATTATGAATTGGGCTTATGTATGATGAATATCGGATATCTTTCTCAATATAGTTATAGGCCTATTTAGAGACATTTTTCTCTTTAGAGAAAAATATTTAGAGATAACATGAGTAAAACAGTAGGCCTAGCTAGACCCATTTAACTGAAACTTGAAAATGAATGAAGTTCAAGTAATCCTTGAATTGAAAACCAATTTCAAATGCCCATTTTATTAAGTGATACGTATATATCTGATTACAATTTTACTGAAAAAATCGTATAAAACATAGTTTTTCGAAAAGTGTTAATATTCTTTCTATTTTTGCCCATATGCCCAATCGTGAGAATAATCTAAAACATCTGAGATTTTAGTCGATTTGTCTAGTAGGCCTACAAGAAGATAGATATTCATTATTCATTTCATTTTTTTAATGACAAATACACACAAAATAGTGTGTATTTCTGAGGTAATAATGTAATGATAATAATGCATAAGCTAAACTAAACACTCTTACATTTATTCTTAGCCTTCATTGGGAAACAATGATGGAATAGAATTATTTTGATGGTAATTGGTACAGTATTACGTAATTACGTGTTTATGTAATTGATACTTTTTGATACTCCTAGAGTAAAACTAAAAATCGACCATTTCTTGCGTCGCCGCGATCTCGCGTTCATCGAGCGCGATCTCTAGACTAGCTCAAGGTTTCTCATTTCTAGCCCAAGTATATAGCAATTCCAATCAACACTAGCGAAGCAGACCGCCCAGCAGCGATGTTTTCCGTATCGCTGTTGGTTTAGAATGACTAGTTCTACAAAATATCCGCTCCGTTTCGTAGCGCTACGGTCAGCTCGCTCAGCTCGCTCAGCTCGCTGGCCCTCTATATTTTTCCCTCGGGTTTTTCGGAAGCTCTGAACGAACCGACTACGGTTGCTCTTATAGAGCCTCCCTATCCCATGTCCCTTCTTTAAGACTACAAATTCAATGCCTAGGTCTACTGAGAGAAAAATCGAGGAGAAAGCTTGAAATTTCATGAAGAATTCTAGTCGCAGTGGTCATTAGCAATTTAGATGTACGTTTAAATCAACAGTTATTGAGAAACAAGCTTTTGACTCGTCGAGGGGAAAATAATTATTTTCGACATTTCATCATGTTTTTTTACGCAGTTACAGAATTGAATTTGGCGGGAAATATCCATCATTCGACAAGTGCGTAGCTAGCGATAAGTTTTTGTAAATTGTAATTTGTAACAGCGGTTGCTCAGTAGTTGAATGACGCCGCGCTCCTTTTCGCTTTTGCTTTTGATAATAGTAAGTACAAAGTAAAAAATTATTGCTGAATCACTAACTAGGCCCTTTTTGGTTCAATGGTTCTTGGCTAGAGCCTTGCCACGTTGAGCGAGCGATTTAGTTGTAGGTTAGAGTCTCAACATTAGGCCTACCACATGAGATCCACATGGTTGCTGCACAGGCAAATGACTAGGCCTACCAAGCCCTACTTGATCGTATTTTTATAGAGACCTAGGCTTATTGGGACGTGCTGATAAGTGTAACCTTTACTTTAACTATTAGGTACAAGATTAGGCTTAAATGAAAAGGGTGACACCTTTACCAGCCTCGAAGAGTTCTTCATTGAGGATAGTGGCTGTCATACCAAATGCACCAAAGAAAGTTGAGAATGTTTCGTTGATGGAGTATTGCAGTGGCCAACGTCAGCGGTTTGAAGCCGAAGAGTTGGAACGTGAAACTGGAATGAGTAGGCCTAGGTCGACTCAAGTTAAAGGAGAAGAGTAAGTATGCCCGTACCAATGCCCGTTCCTCCTGTGTACACTAATAGGCTTCGACATAGATAAGTGAAAGTTGAATTGGCCTAGGACTGGGCCATAGGCCTAGAACAGGCACTACAAATTCTATGGAACAGGTCAACAAAATGTAAAAATTCTTGAACTAATCCAGAGCGTATGGTTGATAAAAATGCAGCAGCTCTTCATAGCTCAGTATCTAGCTGTGTCTTGGCTGTGTACTTTTATTTCAACACTGTATTTTTTTTGTAGACCTGCAAGTATTTTATTATCACTTTTTGAAAGTCCAAATTCACCACTTTTCATCTGATCTGCCATGTTTCAACCTGCACTTATTTTTGTTATTCATTCTCATACTCGGTGTGCATGTTGGCCTGTTGTCCATTTCAAACGACGCCATGTTGTTTAAATTGTCGGTCAAAATCAGCACCAAGCTGGAAAGTCGGCAACCTATTTTACTGCTACATGCTCTTAATCATCAGACTTAGCATGCTGAAATCCGGCGGCTAGATTCTTCGGTTTATTCTGGAATGCCACTCTAGTTCACTGCTTTAGAAACTAATGTCACTGTGGCCGTGGGCCAGTTTTGTTCAAGTTCTTCTTGAAAAAAACTTTTAAAAATTTCAATTCGTCAGTATTTAAATGAACTTTTGAAAAGTTCAATTTTGTTTTCTATGTGAATTTAAACTGCCGAACTGTAAGAACGTGCTCAGTTGTTAGTTCCTCTAGTAGAATAGTGTAAGGATGGTTAAAAAAAGATACAAATATAGGCCTTATACTTGCATTAATTAAATGTAGGCCTGTTATCATGGAAAATATTTTACGAGGTACATGGGCCTTACCACTGGTTAGTAAGTTCATTATTTCACTAATTGTTGCCGAGTACACTCTAGCGGCAACAATTATAATTATTTCGACGATCCCTGCAATGTCTTCAGTACATGTAAGACTCCCTCTTCACGGTGGCCATGTTTTCTTTTGCTATGTGTTATTGGACAAGTTGAATCATTTTTAGAAACAGTCAACAGAGTTGTGCTTCTTTTCACGTGTTTTTTGTACATTTACTGGTATTGAACAACGTTGAAAGTTTTTCAAGTTATAGAACCATCATTTAAAAGTTCACACCACTAGGAGCACTACCTATTTATTCTAAATTGTTATCTGTCTCTAAGCTTGTAAATCCAATATTATTCTCTTCTTATTATGTTATTCTTGTGTAAAAATATCATCAGTACCGGTATCTCGTGTATTGCACAGTGGAGTTTTATTGTATAAATATTTGTCATGTTTTAGGCCTACTTTTGCTATGCTCACAGTTGCATGCTGTTTTCTTCTAGATTTTTATATGTCAAAGCTCCACCGTAATTGTCTAGGAATTTACCACTTTCGTTTCCCTGCCCCTTTGATGACATAAAACATTACTGTACATCCAATCAAGTGGGCAGTTTCAACTGTGATATAATGAGATATAAAATCAGGGTTAAATTGCTAAATCATTCAAGTCTTTGCCTCTAGATGAGTTGGATGTAATCTAGGTATTCTATTCAAAATGACCACAAATGATTATAGAGCCTAGACTCTCTACAAATGATACCGGTATAGACTGATGTTGATGCCCGATCGTTGAGCTATGTCTAGACCTAACTATTGTAGGCAATTTTGTACACATAATACAGGCCTAAAATTTTGTTAGGTTTTGACTAGGCTTCCTTACCTGTCTATCCATAGCCTATGATATTACTTGAATGTCACTTTTATTATTGACAACAATTGTCTCCATCTAGTATCACTCTTACAACAATTACAGTTATACAACTGCCTTCTACAATTTTATAAAATCATGCACCAACCACTTGGCATAGGCCTGAATATTAGAAAATGGTTGTTTCTTAGCCTATATAGATAGGTACTAGGATCCAGACTAGACTGAGTTTTTAAGTAGAGAAATGACTCGAGTATAATTAGTTAAACGCAATTTTATTACGCCTACCGGTACTTTATTGTGAGTGGGCTTATTGTGATGTGTAAACTACATTTAAAGTAACTGAAAATAATTTCAGAAGCAGGAGAAGTCATATTCCTACTGTTGATCCTGGTCTTCAGCCGTCTAATAAGCATAATGTTCCTACGAAACACGAAGGCCAACATAGTGATCGCAAGAAGGCATTAGAGCGTCTACGTTATATGGAAAAGGAAAGCAATGATCAAGATCATTACAATTTGACAATGTAAGTCGAGGTATATGCTATTCTTACTTTGGGTCTTACAGTTGAATATTAACATCGATATATAACATATTATAATAAGTAATAATAACATATTGTTGATGCTGACATATTACAAGTCAGTCAAGCAAAGTGTGCCAACTTCTTTCAAAACTTGATCACATTCTTTGGGCCCAGATATTTTAAATTAATTATCACTCAAGCATTCTATCACTGCAATTATTATTCCAATATTTTGAATCACTACAAGTGGCAATATTCATGAATATAAATAATTACATGAACTTGACATAACTTGACTGACTTCGGAAGGTATGGCAAATGTCATGGCACTTGATAGCACACTTGCAAATCTCATGACAGAGAATATCAAATAGCAAAACTCTTAACTAGTCTAGACATGGGGGTGCATTCCAGTACGATTTAATCTGGTTTCAGCAGGTTACTTCCAGTTTTTCAATAAACGTTTAGCACACAGATTCAAGTTGAGCCTGGGTTCATCTTGTACAGCACCATCTGAATGCACCATCTGTTTTGAGGTACCATATACATAGACTAAAGATATACAAAGACAGTTAACCCAATGTTGAATCAAGAAACATCCCCACTCTTATCCCCACTCCTTTGTATCTGCCCTCCCCTTACCCCTTACCCCCTAGTAAGGTCGTTTACCGCTAACATTGTTGAAAATTGTTTCAACGATTCTGCATCAGTCGACGGTAAGATGGATGCTTGCCTGGTTGTTTGCCAAGTTTTCAACGTGACTGATAGTACGTTCTAAGAATGAGAGTGACGAACGACGTAACTTTAGGTGATAATGAAAGATTTTTCATTCTCGACAAGTGACGTACATAGGATGTCTTGAGTATATCTTTAGTCAATACCGTAAATAAAAGTTCATAAATTGTCTCACTAAGTAGGCCTATTCCTGGATTATAGCCATATAGCTTTAATTCAAAGCGTATTGTGTACAAAATAGTGTAACAGAATAATTCTTGTTTTAGTGAAAAATTGAAAGAAATCAAGGCGAGTACGCCCAGTCTCGAATGTCCAGTGCCGCTGGAAAATAAAAGAGATACTGAATATTTTTCCGGCACCCGCACATCCAAGCATAGAAGGAAGAGCAAGTCGAAGGTTGAAGTTGTGATGCTTGAAACTGAAATGGATGGCTTACGTGGTAGGTGTACCATTCATTAACTTTGCCATGTAGGCATAGTACCTATGGATAATAGATACAGTAATCAATTGTTGATTCAATCCTATATTAAAATTTTGATGGCCTAGTTATACCAATTTAGGCCTATCACTAATTATTTTGTATTTTTTTTCCTTATTGTATATCTATAATGGTGAACTTCACACCTGATGTTATGGAAATAAGTGAACCATTGCCCAAGAGACTTAGTTCAAAGTAGAAGATATCAATATTCGTGTGTTTTGTTTGCTCTCAATACCAATGCTGGTAATGTCTGGATATATCACAGAAATGGTTTTTACTTGTCCGGTATACAGTACAACCATAGAGTAATGAAACCTCCTTAATCTATGGTACAACCTCGATAGTACGACGTTGAGGGGCGGCAGCTAAAATGTCGTATTATCGCGGTCGTCGTTGTAAGTGAAATATATTACTTGTTTAGACTTGAAATGTAGGAAGGTAAAATCCAGGAAAATTAATTACAATGAGATATTGTCATTAATAATTAACATTTATGTTGGTCAATTTAGTAATACCTAGCAA
Source organism: Brachyptera putata (assembly GCA_907164805.1). Classification (NCBI taxonomy): domain Eukaryota; kingdom Metazoa; phylum Arthropoda; class Insecta; order Plecoptera; family Taeniopterygidae; genus Brachyptera; species Brachyptera putata. Next base: position 16,251,376 of record OU015467.1, on the reverse strand, counting down.
GAATATTGATTTAACTAGGAAACTGGGTATAATTATTGACTGTGTAAGTCACACTATCGATCGCACCTGCGTATAAGTCGCACTCGTGAATAAGCGGCACCTGCGTATAAGTCGCACTCGCATATAAGCGGCACCCGCATAGAAGTTGTACCCACATATAAGTCGCACCAGACTTGTCCAATGTAGAAGTGTATAGTTTTTGGATTGAATCGTTTGGACCGTTTTTGAGAAGCACTATCTCAAAGTTTCTAAAAACTCCATAAGATTAGGCTGGTGGGAAAATTTGAAAAATGAAATCTTTACAAAACAATCCAAATTCTCACTGAACGGAAACATGAGTGATAGGGGCCTACACATTATTACAAATGTATATGCAATTTGGACCAGCCGTTTTGAAGGAAATGACTTGATACATGTTTTTAATGTAGCAAATACTGTTGATGGAAGTGTTAGCAGAATTATGTTAGTGAGATTCATTGCCTTGTAGATTCGATATTTACTAAATGAAGTATATTCTTTATGAGTCGAGGTGTGTAGAGTTTTCGATTATATTCTATTTCTAAAGATATATCGCTCATCTTATAACTCATAAGCTGCATTTGCCTAGTTTTGCCAAGAAACATAAGTAGGCCTACGGCAACTGGTTTTTCCGAATATCCTACCGGTAGTTGGTGTATATGATTTTTATAAAAACAATAGGATTGCTTCAAGTATCAAATCATGCAAATACATGTCAAAAATTTAAAATGAGCACTTTTTTAGGGAAAAAGCCAAAATATGCAAAATAAATCTTTTGCTTATGGACTTGTAGGGTCATGTCATGGTTTTGCCCATGTTATTTCATGGGATTTGAATCGTCAATCAAAACTTACATTTGCATAACCATCCTATCTCTCTATATTGATCTGTTTGTTTAGTGTCAACAAAGATGAAACGTGCCGGAGACCCACCACCGCCACCTTTGGTCAACGCGTGGAGTGCTAGGTTGGGTTCCGACCTCTTTGCACGCCCAAATCTGGATGACGACTACGATTTGCAGGCAGCGATTAGAGCTAGTGTCGCCACCCAGAATGCAGTCGTAGAAATACCGCCAGCGTTCTACGAGGGAGCTGAATCTAAAATTAGGTAAGTAGTGATGGGTTAAAACCCTGAAATGTGGATGTAGTCACAAGGTAGACCTTGTACTAATTGAAAAGATTGGTGTGTTTTGTTATCAAGGATAGAATATTTTACTTGACTGGTAGTCTAGCTCAGACAGGTAAGGCACTTTCAAAATTAACTAGGGATAACATTGACTCTGAGAACTGGGAATTGATTCTCAAACCATCAGAATCGATCCTTTATAACATTTGGATCAACAAAATAATTTTTTGGCATTCTAAATTTGTTTCCCACTATCTGCAATGTTTTTATTTAAGAAATTCCTGTTGCTAGTTCTTTTGAAGTGTCCTGTACTATTCGATGAGTATTTGTGCGAATGTTGGGAGTATTTTCGTGGTTGGCGCTTCTCCTTATCTCCCCCCCCCCCCCCCCCCCTCCCAATTAATCTTGCACTCTCTCTCGCTTTTTTGATTACTGACCAAGGTTTCGTGGCTCTCTATGAAAGGCATAACTGACTGCTGACCAACTGACAAACTGCTGAGTGTTAATGAGAACAAGAAGGATAGAAACTAGAAAGTCTAGCATAACACATTATTCCTTTGTTGTAAACATTTTTCTGTACCGTATGTAAATAAATAACATGAAATCGTGAGTTATTACTGATACTTTCAGCAATTGATTGCAGGATAGATACCGTACATTAAATGATATTTATTTATTCATTACTTGTTTTGGTAATTTTATATTTCATTTTTTTTCATCTGATTTGAATTTTAATCGTGTGCTTCTTCTGTCTTAACTGTATCTTATGATGTAGGCCTATTTGTTAATTTTGTATCTTGCTCTGTTAAAGTTTTATGATATTTTTTATCTGTGAAATCCCCATGGTGGGAACTTTTTACCCATTGATACTAGGGTAGCCTTGAACGAGTTCGTTTTCGTTACTGTAATAATCAAAATCGAGGGGATCCATTTTGAAATCAATCGAAATCTTGGTATCGAATACTGTGAAACCTCTATCCATCGATTTTCAAGGGACCATGAAAATGAAACCATCCATTCAGGAAAATGATCCATCCATCCAGGAAAATAATCCATCCAGGAAAATTTATCATTGGTTATATTGGAGTGGGGTTAGAAAAAATGAATTTGATACAAGCAGGAAAACGATGGATCCGGAAATGATGCATAGAGGTTTCACTGTAGGCCTATAGATAGAAAATATCGAAATCGAACGGCAACCCTAGTAATGACTAATTAGTAATTACCGATGTAATTTCCTTTGCGTCTAGTTTCTCGGAAGAGCGTGTAGACACAGAGCCGCGCCGTGAACCTCGCATGATGGTATGGGAGCCGCCGCGGCGCTCTGTTCCGGACTGCCACCGTCGCGGTTCCGTGGACAGTGTTTACGATGAGCAAGTGCGTCAGCTGTCTCGCAATCCAGAACCTCCTCTCGAGGTCAATATGCAGTCAACGGTTGCCATCGATAAAGGCGTGGAAGTTTGGGAGAACCTTCCGTCTCCATGTGACGAAGTGTGTTTCTCTACCGGTACAGCTATTGATAACAAACGAACCCACAACGAAAAGACTAAATTTAAGACTGACGAACGCTTTAGAGTGGATTCGCAATTGGGAACAGATAGTATTGGTGTAGATGTTAATCAAAACAGCTATGACCGTAATGAAACGGCGGAGCCCACAGTTCAGCCTGACTATAATACCGATAGGGATGTTAGTCACAGGTCTCGCACTCGTCAGAGAGCTGACTCTACGGCTACTAAACCGAACTCGCAGACATGGGAACAACCTAGCTCGGTGCATCACCAGCAGTTTGCGGCAACTGGGACTGCCGTTCCAGATTATCCTGACGTAGCGAAGAATAATCTAACCATACCCGGTGATTATATTGAGAAACCAAAAAAGATTGGTAGGAATTGCGTTCAGTTTCCTCCACATACGCCAGAGATGCAAGCGGCTATCAGTGGAGAACTTGCCAAGAGGCGCGCTTCCAGGTTTAATAACTCCGCCGAGATGAGTGATCTACATGCTGCCGAGAAGAAACAGCACGAGGAACAAGTACGTAAGAAGCGTGAGGAGGCAGAAGCACAGATTTTGGAGGGTCGTCGGTCACGAGGAGATGGAAAATATGTTGACCGAAAGTTGTTGCGTGACGTAAAATCGAATGAATGCGAGGAGAGTGATAATCCGGAAACAAGGATCGGAAAAAAGGATTACAAGACAAATAAAGGGGATGAAGTTGAACCAAAACACAAAGAGCGGAAAGAAAAAGAGAAGGTTCATCCCGGTTCGACAAATCTGAAAGAATCGGTGATGCGTCATTTAAACACTGGCAACGAGAACAAATCCATGGCGAAAGAGAGTACGCGTCGATCACCGACCGGCGACGGAAAGCCAGTGCCTCGGAGAACGAGTACTCCTAATAGTAGCCCGGACACTGTGCAGAAGAAACCTGGCGGCTGTGATACACGCGCGACGGCTATATTTGTTTTCAAAACGTCGACACCCCAGGTTGCAGAAGCTCCTCCTTCTGACGTCAGCCTGTTGACGGAACAGATGTTCAAGTTCGTGCCGTTGAAGCCGGAAGACTTTGAGTTCAAACCGTCGCCACCTGTTCATGTTCCGCCGGCCGTAGAAAAGCGCGAGTCTACCACTCGCGGTGATGAAGCTAACGTGAAGGTCCAGGCAGATGATCGTAAGTTGACATTTTAAAAGTTTTCGATCCACTACCCTGCGTTTGCTTGGATAGTTACGACTATTTTTGTAATGAAAGATTTGACTCTAATTTGAATGAAATATTTTCAAAAGAGGTAAATTTGTAAATTGACAAATAGTGTTAGGCCTACCGATACTCAATTATTATTTTTTTCATTTTCTCTTTATTAGGCCCATGTATTTTAACAATTAACATCAACAATTTAAATAGAATAAACGGAATGCGGAACAGTAGCGGAAAACCCACTCTATTACCAAAATACACGTCTTACATCTCAACTAACGGTGGCTCGATTATGACTGGGTGAGACACAAATTAGTTTACTTTGGATGTTTGATGAATAACTACTTTCTAATTTTTTTTTTGATAATGGTCATTGAAACTTGAAAATAAGCATTGATCCCCAATCAAGGCTATGGATGAACGTACCGGTAGGACTGTTTGGATGAGGTACTATAAGGGTGATCTTAGCACCCTAATTTATTCATTTTAAATAGAAAAATTATGAACTTTGACACCAGGCCTACGTTGTCTGTAACTTTCTACTCACTACTGTACCGTAATATGAAAAAAAACGACTTGCTTTCCAAAATATGAACGTTCAAAGTTTTACAAATGTCCTGTCTATATGCCTGGTTGCTTTGATAGAACTTACGCTTTTCTCATTTGAATTGAGACTATAAAACATTTTGCTTTTCGCGTGCGGCGGGGGTTGTGCGATTAGAACTGACATTCGCCAGTCAGCCCCCGTCTGTTTTGGCAACCCCAGCGTGCTGACTATTTTTAATTTGTCTTTTTTTAAATTCAATAGGCCTACATGCTGGATCCATTGTCACTGTAAAAATGCATGGTTCCTGATCTCGTTTGAAAGTTATCAACATAAACATGGTACAAAAATCACTTTTGACATGGTTTTGATAAAAAAGTTACTCGAACCAGTAATGTATTATTCTTTGGATTTCTATTTCATGTAGGCCCGGGACTTCTATCTAAAAAATATGGATTTGCATTTTTGTGTGAAACTGAAAGTAGGATGCTCAAGACCGTATTATGGAAGAAAGCTTAAAAATGAACTACCTGTATTTATAATAAATATTTTCTAATATTAAAGCCCATTTGACTAATTCAGTCCACTCGATTGAGCCTCCTTAAATAATCTAGTGAATAATAATCGATGAGAGATCCATTGTCTGATAATGGGTACCGGTAGTCGATGTCTTTTCTGATGATTTTTTCTGCTCACAGGTGACGATGACAGTCCTGTCTCCGATGCCAGCCGCCTCAGGGAACTGTCAGACGCTTTCGAGAAGCTCCAACTAGCGAGAGTAGCCGACCAGAACCTCATTTCCGCACTGCTCACTCGCGACCAGAATAAGGCGGCGGCAGTCGAACGAGCCGTCTCCCCACCGATAGGATGCTCGAGTCCTATTGTCGACAACCAGAGCGTTGACCCCTATGCCGACATACACGAACAGGTCTTCCATGCTAACCAGGTACATCAACATCTGAGTCAGTATATCAACACGCCAAATATCCCCGTTCAAATTCCACCGCCACAATACGCACCTCGTTATGTTCAAACCGGTAATCAGCTGTACCTACAAGAATACGCTTCCGAGTACAATCGTCACCCGCAGTCGCAGTACGTCCCGTTGCAGTATGCGACCACTCAATTGAATGCCCAGCATTTACAATCCGCAATGGTCAATCCGAACGAGGTTCCCGAACAGCTGTCTCACGTACCAATGAGTCATTACAAGATTCGACAGACTATTCCGAATTACGAGCCGTACATTCCAGCGCAACCGCACCCGGTGCAGTACGCGCCAAGCGGATATCCACAGTATGTTCGTAATCATGATCCTCGTGACGTAGAAAATATATCGCCGGAGGAGTTTGCGTTGAAAAACCAAGCACGCAACGTTCCGAACAAGGCGCCGCGGTCGCAAGTTCAGTATCTGCCGAGTGTTTCTCCTCGCTCTTTACCCAGTCCGCGCGAAAGCGTTGACAAGCTTTCGCCTCGAGAATACTCGCCAAGGTCACAAGTTGAGAATCAACTGGCTATCGGTGATAACGAAAAACCGCAATACTTGACGAATAATCACGTTCATAGTATTAATCAATTCTTGCCGCATGCGTATGTACAGCAAAATCATGCTCAAATTCAACAAAATCATGCTCAAGTTCAAGGACTGTATGCACCAAATGGTAACCATGGTCTATTACAACATGACCCAAATAGTGAAGGACAAAATTTCGATCCGGTGTCGCTACGGGAACATGCACCACAAAATTTTGCTAAAAAACGACTCCCGTACATGCCAAATCGTAGGAATGGTCAGCCGCAGTATTTGCCGAATGTCGAGGGAGTTAATTATGATCAAACGTTACCAAGTGAACATGCACAGAAAAATCAGGCTCATGATCAATCCCAGGTATTGTCTCGCGAGTATGTACTGACAAATCAGGGTCAGAATGAATCACAAGTGCCTCGTGAGTATGTACCGCATGGTCAAGGTCAACCACTGTGTATGCAAATTGAAGGTCAGAACGTTGACCACATGTCACCACGTGATTATGCAATCTATAGTCAGGACGAAAATCAAACAATGAGTGGGTCTCACGGTATTAACGGTCAACCGCAATATGTGCCAAATAATCAGGTTCAACCGTCTCCTAGGGACTATCTCCCTCAAAACCATGTTTATCAACCGATGTGTATGCCAAATAATCCGAGTCAGAATGCCGACGTTTTCACACCTCGACAATGTATACCAACAAACTCTCTGCGGTTGGGTGCGCCGCACCATTACGTGCAAACTAGCCAAACTGCACAGCCGCGGTTCATCTCACCGAATTATCAGAACTTCCACCACGCCCTTCAGTATCCGAACATGTTGGAAGTCCAGACCGAAGAGCAGTTCGTCGATCCTCAGTATTTTCGTAAGCCGGTTCGTGTCGAAAGTGCTGTCCCGAATCCGGGCCAGATTCCCAAGTTACCGAAGCCTCCTGCCGGGTGGATTCCCACACCGGACGTGCAGATGGAACCTCCGGGCGAGATGACACGACAAGGATACGCGTCGACTGGCCAGGGGCTTCTCCGGACGTATCCGTTCAGCCCGGTCTTGTATTCCCCGATGCCGGATATCGTAGGCCCTTCTCAGCGGTACAAGATGAATTACAATACTCTGAACGCACCGCACCCCCCGTTTGGCTCTGCACCCCCGGGATTAAGCTCGGACCACGTGCGAAATCCAAGTAGCGTTCCTAGGAATGGTCCAATGCAGCCATAATGTTTGCCAAAGTTTGTCTGCAGTACCTTTAACTGTATGAATGGTTGGTTTTATTGAATGATTATTATTTCTTTGTTGTCGATCACATTTTCATTTAATTTTTGTTTGCACCAGTTACTCGCGTAGGTTAGGGTTTTTATTTTCGAACCATAAAACATCAAACTCTGACATTTCTGTGGAAATGATTGAAATGGTGAAGTGGACAAATCAAACTACCAGTCTGAGCACACTACCTTTACATTCCATTGTTATGTTTTATGCTCACCATATCAGTTGGGCCTGAGCTTGACTTGTAAATTAAGAAGACTAGTTAATAGTACGTATGTTTTTATGTTTTGAAGGTAGATAGACCTTGAGATTTTTATCAAACAGTTTGTTCTAGCTTGGACGTTGAAGTATTAAATTTATATTTTACTTATTTGAAGATACAGTATTTAACGATTGTTTTTTTGTGATCTGATATTATATGGATTGAGTTTAAAAGCGTTGAGCGGTGTGGAACCGTGCATTGTACCGGTACTTTGTGGGTGTATGGGTTGCCCTTGTTAGACTTACGTGTATGCTGCCTGTGTACAAAGTTTCTTGTTGAAAAGTTTGAAAGTAGTCGGATCTTCACGTTCTCGAACCTCTGTTAAAACAATATATTTTCTTTGCTTAGGTTAAAGCTTCAACGCTCGTACTGAGTGGCTATTATCCAAAGTGCTGTAACTTTTGACTGAATCGTGCACATTTTATTTTGTAGAACTACTTTAACCAGTTTATCAGTTGATGTGGCAGTTTGCTTCTTAAACTTGTACTACCAGGCCTATATAAGAAATAAGAATGTAGCGCTCCAAAAATTGGGGGCGCATGAAGAGCGGATACCGGAATAATACATAATCAGTTGTGTGACATGGGTTTGGGTGTTCAACCGTACCTAAACCCTAACCACATTCCATTGTAAAATACCCCAAAGCCCATGTCAAACGACCGAGTATCTTTATTCCGGTATTCGCTCTTCAGCGTCCCCAAAAATTGATATTGCGTTTTTGATTGATTCAACAATTATTTTTACATTATTTTTTATTATTATTATTACTAGATTTTTATTAGTGAATTAATGCAACTGTCTGATTTTAATGTCGGGTTGTTAGTGCCAAATATTGAAAAATAGGGTTCACCCTACATTCCTTACCTTCTGTGATGAAATGTAGGCATTTAGGTAGATTTAAATTCGCGTTGAGAAGGTCAAAGTTGAATGTTTTTTGTTTCTGATCGTATTTGAAAGCTGAACGGAGTAAATAAAGCGTGCCTTCATTGTTATTGCTAACCACTAAATGAAAGCTCGATATTCAAATATTAACGTGTTCTTTGTTGAGGGCTAAAGTTGGCAAAATGTGTATTAATCAATATTATGCGGAGATAGTTCCAATAAAAGTGTCTGTATCATAATTTAGAAAAGATTTCGAGCTACATGATAGAAAAAAAGTGACATTGCCTATATGAGGCAACAATTCATTTTTCTCTGTTTTCATTCCTGCTTTTTTTTATTCTAAGATATGCTACGGCACTATAATCAGCACGGAATAGTACCTACTTTCATACGACTGTTCATCGTATTGAGTGCATACTTTGTTACCTTTACTAAATTGAAATATATAGATTTGTAAAAAATAGTTTCTCTTTTTAGTTAAATTTCAAACGCATTATGTTTCACGGTTCTCCTTTCAGTGTTCCAGTGATTTAATATTCGTGACACTGGTAATTAAATATTAGGTAATTTTGTTTTAAAAATAATGCTGTGATTGAAAATAGAGTTGCCAATAATTCTATTGAAAGAATAAGCTGTTGAATATGCTGTGATCTAACTATTGGTCCAAATGTCTTGTTACCTATACATGTATTCTCCATTAGGCTCTAACTTTTCTATGTGATAGCAGGGCATTGAAGTAAAATATTACAGTATTTTTTGTATGCATTAATGAAGAAAGATCTGTTTTGATGAGATTGGCAACCATAATATCATAAATTGTGATCAATACAAGATATCTGATATTATTCTTTGGATGTAGGGCTTCACCCATTAGTGTTTTAATGGTGTTCAATATTTATACTGATGTTGAATATTTTCTATTACTGGTAGACCTAGTTATATCCAGTTGTCTTATGAGATCAATATTTTGAATGAATCAAGCTAAGGTTATGCAGCTCTTGTTTTGTACTAATTACTTTTTTTGTAATAAAATGAAACCAACCATAGTTCATACCTAAATAACCAAACTCTCCATTTCCAACTTCCACTTCTAATGAGTTACCGTATAATGAGTTGATACATGAGTTGCAAATGTGGGTACGCTAGCATGACTTTTTTAATGAACACTTATTTAGATAAGTTCAAATCCTAGTTCTTCTGATCATTGGGAAAGACATTTTTTCATTTACCTATAAATAGGCCTAATAATTGAATTTGAGGAAACCCACCTTCACCAACTTGTCTGATTATTTGTTTACTTATATTTAATTATTCATCAGTGCATCATACAGCGTTGAAATATATTTCGTTTTCTCATAAGATATATTTGGAAAAGTAAATATGTAGGCTATATAATGTAGTAATAGATAGATTGAAGAAAATGTCAGTATTTATTTCAGAGCTAAAATGCGTATTCTGATGTCTAATTAAAAAGCTTAGTTGATACTCCGAAATTGGCTATTGGTTGTTCTCTGCTAGTCACCAGGCTTATCAATTGGGAACATCAACATTCACCATTATCTAGAAATTTAGTGTAACTACCCTATATCAAGCTACAAAATATTCCCGCGTCACGTCCCAGTCGTTCTCATTGGACGAAATACAGGCCAGCAAGCGGCCAATCCGAGCGTCGAGATCAATTTGACGGCCGTACGAGCCGCCATTTTCGCCAGTTGAGTCAGCTACCACCTCGCAGGTAGGTGTGATAAGTTGCTCTTTGCAGTGTTAGTGAGTGTTTCAACTCGGATTTAAATAGCTACCGAAATGTTCGAACTATCCCGATCAATCGCGTTTTGTTGTTTTATTCTTGTGTCGAGAGGAGTCTCTAGTTATGTCGAGGTAAGCGAAGTAAAATTATTTAAATATTACAAGGTTTTACTCACATTACATTGCCTACCCCCTTTATAATAGGCCGTCCATGCTTTTACGTATTACGGAATCGATTTTCTTTGCCATTTGCGTATCCCCTAGGAAACAATGAATAGGGGACGATATTTCGTTAATGTATTATCAAATGGATTTGTTGTAATTAAGTAAAGATAGATGACCCAAATCTTCTAGCTGTCAGGGTGGTCGGTGCACTCATAAAATGACCAGAGCTTCGTTACGAACTACTATCGAACCTAAATAATTTGTACTCGTGAATTATGACATTTCATGAGAAATGTCACTTGATCTTCGTTTTAGATAGAAACTTCCGTTTATATTAGTATGTTTTTGGTATATTTTGTGATTTTAAATGCAGATTGTCGGTATTGTAGTGAGGAGAGTGACAGTAATTTAGGTTGTAATGAACATGTGGAGAGTATTTCTACCTAACCTAGAGCATGCTTCTGGACAAGACGTTTACGTTTCATACTCCAGCTCCCACCCACTTCTAGACAATAGAGTGTATACCTTCACCTGATTTTTATCGGTGCACGATAGAATTTAGAAATGAGTTCGTCCGTAGGTAGAGGCACTGACCAAATAATAAAATACATTATCCTCTAGATTCCTCGTTCATAATAGAGCATCGTCGACAAAAGTTTGAAATATGCCGAATATCCCCAATCATTTCATTCTCGCGCTATAAGAGTGGAACAATCTAAATGAATTTATTTTAAATAGTTTACCATTAATGTTACACACTGTGTGCACATGCATTATACAAAATTATAATTACGGTAATCAATATGAAAACTGTTTTTTCGCTTTTTATCCGGTTTTTCACTTTCACGTTCGTTTTTTCACCTCAGGGTGTAGGTATAGGTACTAATTATTAATAGAGCAAAAATGTTCCAAATTTGAATGCATATTAATAACGTGGTGTTTACCCAATAACTATTTTGATCCATAAAACACAAATAGACATGGAATAATACAATCAAGTTACAGTGTCAACATGTCTTTGTTGGAGTCTTTGGTCGGACCCAAAACGTCTATTCGGTCGGACCAACACAAGTCGATGATTATAATGATTTGTCGTCGATCGAATATCTATAATAGCACATAATCGTCAAGGTCTTGCAGAGTTATAATCTGTTTTTTAAATCGAGACTTGTGTTGGTAACTTGTTTCGACGGCGTGTGTGCAGGCTACTTATACACACCTGTACATAGCACCTGCCCGTAAAGTATTTATATTAAAAAAAAATGTGAAGATGTTTTAAGTGCCGCCTTGTTACGATTTAAACTAGCGTAGTTTTGTTGCTTGAACGTCTTGTATCAATTCTCTTCCAATGTTCAAGTACCGCAATTAAATTGCCAACCAAGTCTGAAGACTATAAAACGTTGTCTACAATCAAATCACAAGAGCGCTTTTTTAAATGCTGCTTAACGACCCCACCAACAGCTAGGCTGTACGGGGGTACGAATGAGCGGGTGATAATGCAACGATGTGGTAATGACAGGTGAAAGAACGTTTACAAAAATCCATACCTTATGCGGCACTCGAACCCACGTTCAACGGTGACTCCAGTTTATACCGCTAGCGATAGTTGACTGAGCCATCGGGGCGGCTAGGAGCGCTTGAAATTGATCATCATTTTTTAAAGTATTGAAATAAACACCTTTGTATTATGTGTCTTAGCTTCTTGAAGGAGTTTCAAATGTCAAGCCTTTTAAGTAATTCCTCTGATTGTTGAAAATGAGCCATTTTTAGCATCAGTACAGATGTTGCCGGATTGCTTCTGGGGTCGCATTCCAGTACGATTTAATCCGGTTTTAGTTGTTACTTCCGGTTTTTCACTAGACGTTTAGCACAGGGTTGCACTTGCATTCCTGTACCACAGACAAAAAAAGGTATTACTAGATATACCTAGTCTCAACTTGAATAAACCTTTGCTAAACGTGTACTGAAAAACTGGAAGCATACCCCGCTGAAACCGGATTAAATCGCACTGGAATGCGCCCACTGGTGTTAAGTACTAGAGAAATTCATACCGGTACTAATAACCAATCTAGGGGCTACGTTTGTGTGAAAAAACACAATTCAATTCATATTTTTCGTTTCGAAATTTTCGTGAGCAAAAATTTCGGAAAATTCAAATGTTTCTAATGTTGGACCACGGGGAATTTGACGAATTTTAGGACCAACTTGAATTCTAGACCGATTTTTTGTATGAATTATATGGTAGGGCCTATATCATTTCATTCATTACTGAACCTGGAGTAGCCTATGTTCTTGAGAGAATAGGCTTAATATTGTTTCGAGTTAAATATGCAGTGAACCAAAATTGACAATTATTGGCTCGTGTATAGACCTACTAGCGAGATGTTTTTCTATTATATTTTCTTACGTGTAATTATTTAAACCCGAAATCCAAAATCTTGACATTTCGAATTCGATTGCTTCAAATTCGAACCATTGTTTGTCATATTTCTGTAATTTGTGTGCGACTTAATTTGCTGACTTGAACGCATTGAAATAGGTAGGCTAATCGTATAGCCAGGCCTACCGGTAGTTCTAGATCTGTAATTAAAACGCCCAATCATCATCGACCATGGACGAAAGAAATACTACCAAACGAGAGATATATACTATAATGATAGTAGGTGATTTACTATTGTCTATGCTTGCACGGTTGCATCGTCCCTGTGTCTTTTACCACTACTACATTCTTCTCTTCTTTCTTGATGTTCTTCTTGAACGAATTAATGAATTATCAAGTCAATAATTATTCTTAATTAATCATTAATATATCCAATGTGTCTAACCCCAACTCGTGCATATCAATTAGGATTTCTGGAGGATACCATGTCTGACAGGTTCCCATAGCAACAAGAGAAGCTGGGACAAACAAACTGATACTGAAGCTGTGATTGGAGAACATAATTTATACAACAATTTGTGACGTCACTACTCACTAGAACGGAGCATATACTTCAATTCGTAAAATAGTCGCATATGAATTATTTTCCGCGCTTTCAAACAGTTCAAGTAATTCGGAACTCAGCTTGTATCCACGAAAGAAGAAGGTTGTGTACCAACATAAAAAAACACAAATAACAACATTGCATTATCTTGTAGTGCTGTTTTTTTTTGTGATATCATTTTTCAAGACGACTTTTATTATGACAAACGCATCTGCATTTCCCGAAAGTGTTAATTTATTCGAATTTGTAGTGAGAATATATAATTATACCGAAGTTTTGACTAGTATTTAGTTGATGTACGATCTTCTCTCGTGAATGTAAGTATATATAAACTTCTTGGATGCAGAAATAAAAAATAGGTGTGACAATATAACACTACGTCCACATTGCGTTAGCCGTTAGTCATCTCTTCCCAAGGTTAGTCCTACCTTACGAGATCATTAGAGTAAACTTACCTTTAATCTTGACATCATCTTAAACACATCTTAATATTCAATGTCAAAAAAGGTCGTATTCGTCACTAGCTTTATATTTGTATTCAAATTTTCCTGTAGCCACCCTTAAGAATGCATGGCAGTCGATTTAGAGAAACATCAGTTGTTTGATGACCGTTGAACACTATATTCAAATTCTATTAGAAAAGAAACACAGATATTTTTAATTCTTTCAAGACGGTATAGTAAAAGCTATTCAACCAAGTTATAAAGCATCATTTTAAGCGTGTACAGCTAAAAATATATTCTTCTAGTTGTGTAGGCCTACTCTTGACAGTTACGCGATATAAGATGAGTAGTTATAACTCACACAGAATTGACGGTATGAGATGTGAGTTGCATTCGTATTAGAATTTCAATATCTCATACCGTTCGAAAGTTATCATTAAAAAAATGATATTTCGCTAAATCGACTACTCTCATGGAGCTCACATAATTTCTTTCCTTATTTTCCAATATTTAAATAATAATTTAGAAGACGATCCTAAGGAGTAACATTAATTACATTATACGTGCCAAATTGGTGTTGACAATTTAAAACATTGTAACACTGAGCCTGAAGTATATTTGGGGATTTTGGCCACATGTGGATAAGTGCTAAGCCTATCAACATGAACCATTACTTCCTCGTGGGGAAAGGCAGTCCTTCGCTGTTGACTTTCGAGTAGTCAATATAGTGGACCCAGCCAGATACCTCTTACGGGAATTGAACCCATGTCCTAACCGTTCGGAAAACTTCTCCGCCACACACAGTAACGATTTTCCGACCTTTTTTCTCTTTTTCTTTTTTTCTTTCTGCAACGACGTTCTGTGTAGATTGTGCGTTTGTCGAGCACTAGTGCCGCGTGCAAAGGCCCCTTGGGAAGGAGAGGGGGGGGGAGGGTATGAAGGGAACGATTAATCAGGCGGTCTATGGGGACCGAGTCGACCAATGAAATGTCATTACCGAGTAGAGAACAGAGAGTTCGGGGGGAGGGGGGTTGAAGAAAAAACTCATTACTGGAGAGACGTTTTACTTGAATAGCGATGTGTGTTTTTCACTTTTTTTGTGCGTGTCTCCGTCCGTCGAAGTGTTAGCGCGTGTGAAAATGTTTTTTTTTTGTTTGACTTGTGGACATTATTTGGACATTGAGCTAGGTATAATAGGTGGACGATAAGGAGGTCCACGGTGAATTTTCTCGCCCGTCGATTTTCTGATTGGCACACGCGTGGTTGTAAAACTTTTATACTTAATAATTAAAGAACGGCTTTCAATTTATCACAACAAGTGCGGTGTTTTGACGTTGATTTTTCCCCTTTTCCATCCCCCCCTCACCCCATAGGTCTATACAACATAATTGGGTATTTTAAAGGTTCTAGAACTTATTAAACTGTATTTGTTGTTATTACTGTGTAACAAACAAAAACACCAATTTCGTTGGCGAACGGTAAACATATAAAAATGACTCAAACAACTATGTTTTTTTAGATGGTTCGGCGATTACTTCTTTATCATCCAGTCTGAAGCCTTTTTGACTTACGCTAGCTAATCTTTCAGTTAGCTGTTTTTTCTTCACATTATTGTTTTGGTGCTGTCCTAAGTGTGTATAAACTGTGATTCCTTACATAGTGAAAGAAAGCATTAAAAGCTGAAAGATTTGAGGCTAACGAACCATCCTCCTCCGTGTTATATTTCTCATAAGTAAATCGTTTGAGATTATTTTATTTTATTTTCACTAACTTAATGAAGAGTAGATCTAGGGCCAGACGTGGTTGCTAAGTTAGCGTCTTTGAAACCAGCATTTGATGGCCTTACAAGGCATCGTATAGAAGAGAAAAATAAATTCACGGGAGTCGTATACGTATATATATATATATATATATATATATATATATATATATATATATATATATATATATATATATATATATATATATATATGCATTCAAACAACTCGAGGTTTTCCGATAGACAATGCCACTGAGAGGAGGGGTCGAATGGCCAACACACTAAACCGTCATTCAGGAGACCGGGGTTCTATTCCCGCCATGGTCGACCATCCTGATCAGGGTTTTTCGTAGTTTCCCTTTATTATGCAGGTCAATACTGGGAACAGTCCATGCGAGCGACTCCTTCCACTATCCAAAAACATCTATACCATAAAATAACATTTCATCTCATCATACTTCTCTATGGCCTCATCATCCCATCATCTCATATATCATTCACCGACGCCAATAGATCGTAATCATCAGTACAGTGCGTCGTTAAAACTCAATATGATTAATATAACAGATGGACAAAGTCGATTTCCTACGTATTTTCTAGGAGCTGTCTCAAGTTTCATCTGGTTCATCTTGGCATTAGGCTAAAATTATTTTTTAATGACTTCTCGTTCAGTTTTGACGTACATCCGTAGTGCTTCATATTGTGGTATCTACCTAACGACAAAGATCTTTTTTATTTTCACTCAATTGACTGAACAGAATTCTAATTGGATTTTAATTCGTCGTCTAGTAATCAATGAATGGATATTTGATCTCTATAGACGGAGAATCACTTGGCTATGTCTACTCTTAGACCAGATATAGGTCTACTCCATTATACTCTCTCGCTTCTATGTATAGGGTGTCCAACTTATAGGGTCTCCAACCTGAGCAAACAGTTCGTCTACTTTTCATCTAATAGATCTGTTCTTTCCGTGCGTTTTGGTCGCCTCTTCGAAATTGATCTGGTACTTTGAGCATACATTTGATGATAGAATGTCATACTAGATTACTGTTTGCTTAACGACCCCCATCAATAGTAATGCATTTGGGGGTACGATTGAGCGCGTGATAGATGGATGTCATGCCTTTCGCGGGGTTCGAACTCACGCTTTGTCTTGACAGCAGTGAATTATAATGGTGGTTCATTATTTAATGTGTGAACGAGATCATTTAAAACAAATGGCCTATAATTAATCGTTCGGTGGCCTGGTTCGTGAATAATATATTAGCATTAGTTTTTTCCAAACACATAATTATTGCAGTTTCAAATACTGGTACGTTATAAATATTCATTTTTTCAATACATTTTTATATTATTTACTTTTTTTAATTCCAAGAAGTATGAAAATAAAATCATATTCTCATAGATGTAGGCCCTAGTCTTCAGAAGACACTTGAACATAAGTATATACTTGAATTTTGGTCCTAGATTTATTTCTAGTCGTATGGTAATGTATTAAATTATTTATATAGGCCTACATCATAAAGGGATATTTATCAGATTTTACCATTGATATCGGTAAAGTGATAGGCATAGCCTACTTGGCGGGTTTACCGGCGGTAAAAGGTTTGTAAATAATCTTAACACTCCATCTTATATAGGTCACAGACAGTGCACCTTGGGACTTTTCCATTCGTTTACCCGTCCATCGCGTATATTTATTATTTGCCCAACCGAATGAAATGTCCACAGCCCTGCCAATTCACGCGTGTAAATAATACGGGCGACAACGCATCAGATATACGTGTCGACGATGTCATAGCGACCACAATCAATAACCAATCAGCAAACAGGGCGTTTAATCTATTGGCTCATACGAGTGCCCGGGCGATTTGAAAAGTACACTGCACTTATCGGGGGGGGGGGGGGGGGGGGGGGGGAAGTTGTGGCTCCGGAGATGGTGTGAAGTAGTTCATATGAAAATATCGTTCTTTTCATCTTTATATTTATGTATATTTTCTAGTGTTCGAATTCCAAGTATTATTCATACTTATATTATCGATAATTATTATTATTGATTTTTTTATATACAACTTCTGTTTTTGTTCTTGATGTTTTTTTTGATGAAACAGAGCTCATTTCGAAGACTAAAAAAGTATTGAAGTGGAAAGTGTGAAATTCCTGATAGTAACTTATTAATTTCAACTAAATAGTAAATCTTTTTATTTTGTAAGTACAGTAAACAACTAATTGTATTTTGGCAATAAAGACAGAAATCAATAGCAGATTGTAATTGCATTTCCATATCGATCTTTTCTTTTGTCTGACTATTATCTGTTAATAACAAAAGCTTGCACGAACTCGGATTTCATTTGCGAGTCAGAGCTCGTCGACTAGAATATATGAGCTTTTAATACTCTACGAACGACAATGCTATTTAGTGAGTACGTGAATTGGGCTCGTGATAGATGAAGCCGGTAATCCATGACCTCAGCGGGATTCGAACCCTTATAGATATATGTATGTGACTCGAGCCCTAAAGCTCGGTGGCTTATGGCTCTCTGAGGTAGTTCCGACTCACATCGGTAGACTGGGCTGCAGTAGTTGCGAATGAATTTATTCGGACTGATTTTATAGGCAGTGAGAGGCAGGGGAAAATATGTGATTGGAAGCTTTGCTTTATGTAGCTAGTATATGTACCAAAGCAGTTGACTACATTATGGCCTCTGAGTGAACTTTAATTTGTGTAAAAACTTTGATACTTATTTAATCTCGTTGCAACTGTGTAATCATGAATATATATCTTATATATAAAAAGCTTGTGTTACATGTTAGAGGATGAACTCCTCCGAAACGGCTCGACCGAGTGTCGTGAAATTCCTCACGCACATTCGATAGGGGTGGTAGAAGGTCCTAAAGTATACGAGATCTTCCGCCAAGCTTTCTCCTATGAGCAATATCCAAAAAATTGGCATTTCAAGGACGACACCAGTAATGACGTTGTTCCATGACATTGACGGCGTACTCAAGGTCTGCTGCGCGCAGACATCCCGCACCTACACACTTACAATACATGCGTTATTTTTACATTGACAACCAACATTCACTACAAATCACTTCGATGGCAGAATATATATATTTATATATATATTATTATTATTTATATTATTATTATTATTATTATTATTATTATTATTATTATTATTATTATTATTATTACACAGTTCACATCTCAAAAGTATGAATATCAGTTTCTCAATTTTGTCAATGTGAAACAGTTTCTCAAGTTTCTCAAACTGAATTTCTCAGTTATTATTTCTTTCAGTTTTGTATAATAAACGAGCGAATTTATATATATATATATATATAGTCCTGCACGAAAACCAATAATAGTGTATACTTTATTCAGGAACGAGTCGGTATTATCCGGTCTGTAGACTTGTGAGCAAAACGCCTTTGCGATGAATTCAAGAGGGCGAAACACGATCAAAGGATTGTAGCTCGAGAGGACAATATTTCTGCCCGTTTGATTAATTTATGTGGTCCGAAGAAAGGAGACAAAGACGCCATTGAGTTGGCGGACTTGCGAGAAAGCTAGTCAAGTGTGGGTGATGGGAGATGAGTAGCAACGGCCGACCGAGTTCTGGTTCTCTCATTGTTACAACTTTTGGACTAGTATGAATAGAACGAAATCTTGTAACTATAGGAAAACGCAGAATGTGCGTTTTGAGATGAGCGTAGAAGTATGGAAATATTGAATGAAAAATATTCTTTCAGCTCACTATAAGTTACATCTACAGACCTTGGACTACTTCAAACGCTGAAAAACCTTACCTGCAACTTATTACTATTTATGGAGCAACCTGTCGCGTATACACTTTGCATTACTTGTTTTGATCCTGATATTCGATGAAATGTACACTTTTATTGCGTTTTCTTCGTTATATCTCATTCGATTGTTGTACAAATTATTTTAAATGTTTGTGATATTTTTTTTCATATTCTGTGTAAATTTGAAAGCTTTTGAAAATTTTTCATTTTTCAAGTATTTTCCCCCCGGGTTATTCTTATGGGGATTTTCCATACTTTCCAAATTTTTTCCGGCAAAACCGTTTGACCGATTTTTTTGAAAATCAATCTCAACCTATTCTGGTGTGACACCAATATGTAGAAAAAGTTTCGAGTTGATTGATCTTTTTGATCTTTTTTCCTGACCTGTATGCCGCGTAGCAAATTTCAAGAAAAAAAAAGCAAGCCCAAAATGTTTTGGTATATGGAATGAAAATCTTCGCTACGCTCATCTAATTATTTTGTATTGTATAGGCCTAAATAAATTATAAAGGATGTCACAACTCTGAAACGTGCTGTTGTTGAATAAACACGATATTTATTTTCCTTCAATTTAGATAGAATTAGGAATCTTCTCAGTTTCAGGTATTATAGACCTAATAGTTATTTGTCCTCTAGGACCCATACATTTTTATAAGTTGTGGTGTAGACATTTCTCGGTTCTGTTTTTGTTTCTATATAGAATCAGTAATGCCTTATGGTCTCTGGAGTACCAAAAAAAATCATAGTTTCTCGCAAGATCGCCAAGATTGCAAGATTGTGGTGCACCGTTCAAACGATCTCATCTTTCATCCATAGCCTTGATTGGGAAACAATTATTTTGTATCAAGTTTCAATGTTGAAGAAAAAATCTGTAATTGAGATGATTTCTAGTTTTCTCTAATATTATAGGAAATTAAATATACAAAATATCTTCCGTTCAGCAAGTCATCTATACCGGCACAAGTGTCTTTTCTAAGAGACTTGCGTCTTTCATACCAGGTCTTCATTGAGAATTGTGTTGTCTGTAATTCAATTTATTTGTGAGCTTAGATATATATAACGTGAAAGGAAAATTGAATTAAGTATTGCTTTTTGTCCTGTTTTCACTTCGCACTCGCTTCTCTTATCACAAGGACAATAGTCCCATATTCCAGTCTTGAGGCTACTTGATGTGACATAAGCCGCCAGTGAAAAGGAAGTGGAAGAAGTATAATCCTGTACTTTCTTCCACTCAAAAAGACAGGCATAATGCATGACAAGATGCCTTTGACCAGTGGCGTAACAAGGTACGACGATACAGGAGTGCAAAATGTGTAAATGGACCCTCCCTCTTTTCTCCATATTTGCCTCAAGACACGAAAAGCACTCGTGTGCCTCCAGTTCACTTCAATATGAATATTGTGATTCATATTTTCTTGAAATTTTTGTTATATTTTGATAAAAGATCGCAGAATACTACTGCACGTAAGTTATTTGAATTATTTCATTCACTCATTGATTGCTATTAAAATTCCTCCGCCTTGCTTTTTGCTCTGCAAAAATGTGTAGAGCATCACCAAAAAGAATTTGTCCTACTCTCTCGGGTTCAATCGATAAGTCGCACTGAGTCTCTCGTTTACAGTAAAAAAGAAATTAAAGTATAAATCATACATAATAATTTTAACAAATGACGCCGGACACAGTGACCCCCCTAAAGTAGATAAAGCCATGAGCCCATGTGCCACTGCACCGCTTGCACTGCCGATATTTACGCCACTGTCTTTGACCCGTTTTGACCTGTGACCACCATACAAAACTTGCACGTCAAGAGACAAACAAAGTTGTAAGTGCGGCCGTCCATTCTGATTGGTTTACTTAGAGTCTTAGATGATTGCACCTTCGTGTGGTTACATAGTTGATAGTTTCTCAATAAACTCGGGTCTCGGTATTATACATGCTTTGTACGGTTCCGTTCACATAAAGTGGTCGATCTACATTAGAAAGCACCCTGAAGAAAATTTACTGATATTATATGCATTGAATCTAGAAGACAATGTGCTTATACGCATTTTAAATTTTGGATCAAACTATTTTATGTGACCGTACATATGTGTGTATTCACGAAAGTATACGGTTGGCTGCCAACGTAATCAACACAAATATCACCGTCATGTTTATATGCTGTGACTTTTTCGAGCTATTATGATTTTTCTACACGAGATTTACGATAATTATTGTAACTACATCTTTCAAAAGCGATTTAACGTTTCAGTGAGATGATATTATTTCTGAAATTTTTACAGTTATTCAGTTGGTAGACGACCTACCAACTTACGTATGTTAAAAGTATATATATATATATATCCACTATAAGATGGTGGTTGCCGCGACCAGTATAACAAAACAAAAAAATATGACCGCCTTTCTATGGACTTCTTGGGCCCGCTTGATAAACTTACGACTAGTTGGACGTGTATTCGAATCCCGCATAAAGCATGAGTTTTGTGGGCATCAACACCTCATTCGTACCCCCAAATAACCTACCTGTTGGTGGGTCCGTAAAGCATCATTAAAAGAACTAAGGTTTTTGAATTATCCTGTTGGTACGCACACCACCCTCGTCTCTCGTGTATAGGTTGTTGATAATGTACGTTGTGCAACCAGACCTCCACGACCCTTTCACTTTACGGGCCGTAAATTCAGACCTCGCCGTGAACAGACAGGGAAGGAGGGACAGACTATAGTGTTAATAAATAACTCACATACGTCCACGTACGGTACCTTAATAGACGAACAGCTATTTTCCGGTCTTTTGAATTGGAGTCTCAACTATATAAACCGTGCACATTATATATATATATATATATATATATTACTCTCACTGTTGTGTTAGTGTACTTACTGCAATAAAGCTTTTAATTTACTTTTCTTCTCGTGGCGCCTTTAGTGCTGGTCACCCACAACGGGAACGAGATACAGTCTGTTGGGTGTGTATTGATCCCCCCTTTCCCTTCGCGCACATACCCGCCCACCCTGACGGTCCCCGAGACATGACACAGAGGGTAGGCCCCGTGACCCCTGAACCCCCTTTCTCCTCCCCGCCTTGGGCTGGAGGCCAAACACACGCACCCCCCTACCTCCTACCCACTTAGCTTTCCCGGTACATTAACTGTCGGGACGCAAGTCGACCCGAAAAAGGTCATCAGTCTCTTTTTTTGTGTTTGGTCCGTTTTATATATATATATATATATATATATATATATATATATATATATATATATATATATATATATATATATATATATATATATATATATATATATATATATATATATATATGTGTGTGTGTGTGTAGGCCTATGTATGAATGTATGTATAAAAGGGGTGGGGAGGTGGTCAGTGCGATTCGAAAGGACTTTCTATTTCTGTTTGGGGAGTCGATTGTGACGCGGGAAATAATGTCCCACCTGACCCAGTATTCAATACGATTCCAGGTTTGTTGGGGAGGTTTCATTTCCGTTGCTGTCACTGGCCGTATGTTCGAATATATTCGCTGGCCGTATCCGAACCGATCCGTGGCTATTTATTCGTCGACTGAATTCGACTATCGGTAAACTAAATACCGGTAGTCGTGGTTCATGTCGGATTGTTATCGTGGCGGTTTCATCTCGCTAAATATATGTACCGTGTGGCGACATTCAATTGTGATGCAAAAGATCACGGGATGTTAGCTGCGCTTAATTAGATGTGATGAAAAGAGTAATGGAGAATTAATTATAGTGGCTCGGATATAGTTGGTGTACGATTCTTTTTAGTGATGTCACACACATTGTTGTAATGTGGACCGTAGTGTCCCTCAAATTGTGTTCTCCAGTCACAACGTCAGCATTTGTTTGACGTCAACTTTTCTAGTTGCTGTGGTAACTTGACAAATATGCTGTCTTCTTATAATTAGGAAATAATAGATGTGCGGCAGATATACATAAGTACATGGCGCGCGAGAGAGATAGAGAGAGGGCATCAAGATGCGCATCATTTATAGAAAAGCTTGTAAATGTATTATAAATTGAATTGAAAATATATCGATTTCGAAGAGTTAATTATAGGCAGTATAAAGCCCACATTGGTTCATCTCCAAGTCATTGTTGCATAGACCTATATAAAGTATCTGAACAAATGATTTACATTTGATTTTATATCAGCAATATATTGCTATCTATCTCTCTCTCTCTCTCTCTCTCTCTCTATATATATATATATATATATATATATATATATATATATATATATATATATATATATATATATATATATATAATATTTATCCTATATATATATATAATATATTGCAATATATATAATATTTATTTTATCAACAATATATAAAACCACGCAAATACATTATTTGTTCAGATACTTTACATATGTATATATCAGTGGCGAGGCGTCAGGGCATGCAAGGCATGCAGTGCATGCCTAGTAATTTCTTTCAGTAATGCCACTTACACGAGATCATCTACTTTATATTTTATTTAATAACAAATCAAATACATTAAATATTTCCGGGAAATATGTGTGCATAAGTGGTTAAAAGTGACTCGAATTTTCAAGATCACCCCACATAATCTATATATTTTATGCACAGCACAGTACTAGTTTGTTTTCCTTATATCCCTTAACTGGATGCTATTTTTTCGATGTGCCAAGCAGTACAAAAATGGACAGCTTTTTCTCGACACGATACTCAACACTGTATGCTGGCCCGGACTGTGGGGGTGCAGGGTGGGTGGGTGTAAGGGACATTTTTTTTAAATGGTTAAATGGCTTGTTAAAAGTAACATTTAAGCTACAACCTCTATTGCATGCAAGGGTTCGAAGCATTTATGAAAGAAGGTGTCGAGCGTAAGACCCCCCTATTCCACACCACGAACGAGCGGGTGGTTCGGGGGCGTTCGTGGCTCCATGGTATATTGTAGAAACTTTCTCATTCACAATTTAAAGTCGGCCCGCAATATTGATCACCAAATGTCAACATTGAATTGACGAGTTATAGAGAGAAGATGGTTCATTTCATGATGAGCCACGGACATTGTCTATGATTTATTATTTCTATATTCCTATTTGATTATTTTTTCCTTGGCATTCCTTTTTCCTTTTC
Organism: Brachyptera putata; assembly: GCA_907164805.1. Taxonomy (NCBI): domain Eukaryota; kingdom Metazoa; phylum Arthropoda; class Insecta; order Plecoptera; family Taeniopterygidae; genus Brachyptera; species Brachyptera putata. The sequence continues at coordinate 16,227,009 of OU015467.1, read as the reverse complement.
CTTGGCATAAAATGTATTATTAATCAAATATAAAAGTGGTCCCCTGGGCCTGATCGCGTAAAGTAAAGCAATCAAACATAATACATAGCATGAAGTTCTATTGATTGAACTAAGCATAGGTGTTTGGTATATTTAAATTAATTATAATATGAATTAAAATTATACGTAGGTCCCGTGAAGTGTTATATTCGTTCAATTTGAACGCATTCATGATCATGAATTTCATAAGTCATAACAAACCTATCACAGTTCGACATTGGAAACACGACTTGAAGTGAACGAAAACCCCAAATTTATGGTACTCGCACTCGTAATAAAAATAAGTAACGGGACTGACCGGGGCTCTCTATAAAGAATAGAAAAGCGGATGCATATTGCACATGTGTTAACGATAAATTCAAGAATGACCATTTTTGGGATAGGATATTGTGTCTTCAGTTCTCAGGTTGTGTCTTGTAAGTTGTAAACGATAAGCCAGTTGCCATTAGATATTCTCAAAGACAACACGCTTAGCAAACTGTTCGTAAAGGAGTTCTTTTAACTTATTTTGTAAATTTGTCATTTACATGTTATTATAGATTTTGACAACTTATTTCAAATCTCAACCGAGTTTCAAGTGATAGCCGTAGCACTATGAGACGCGCTCGTCTTTTGGTTCAGGGATTTTGACGATATAGAGAAAATATTGCTCTAGACACTAAAAAAGGAATCGAAATCTGTGAAGAAAACCAGAAGGCTAGATTCATTCATCGACAATAATAACAACGGTTTGGTGAGTTGAATGAATCAATTATGTACATTCTTGAACGTTATTTTGAGCGTCAAAGGTTTCAAAATATGGAAAATTTTCGCCTACGGCGTGTGGGCCTCCGGCGGCTGGGGCTGCGCCCCAGACCCCCATCCCTTACATGATCTACCCTATTGCCATCAATTTTAGTCACTGCATGCCTTCATTCAGAAGTCACGCCTCGCCACTGGTATATATATTATTATGCTAGATGGCATTTAAATACTGAAATCGAGTTAACGTCAAATTAAACGTTTTGCATTTCCTTTTGATGTATTATGCATTCTGTCGAATTATGCAGTACTTCATTGCCTTTGAATTTCTGCATCGATATCCGTGTTATTGGAGTATGGAAATAATATAGTGTTCTGGTTTGTTATCGTCGTTTGATTCGCAAATAATGTGACCGAGTGGCCTCAATTGTATGCAAAGACACGGATGTTAGCTGCGCTTAATTAGATGTGATGAAAGAGTAATGGAGAATTAATTATAGTTAGTGGTTCGGATATAGTGGTGTACGATTCTTTTAGTGATGTCCAACCATGTTGTAAGTGGACCGTAGTGTCCTCAAATTGTGTTCTCATCACAACGTCAGCATTTGTTGACGTCAACTTTCTAGTTGCTGTGTAACTTGACAATATGCTGTTTCTTATAATTAGAATATAGATGCGGCATATATATATATTATTATGCTAGATGGCATTTAAATACTGAAATCGAGTTAACGTCAAAATTAAACAGTTTTGCATTTCCTTTTGATGTATTATGCTTTCTGTCGTAATTTATGCAGGGTCTGCGGTATATATTCGATGAGGAGACACCTTCGCATCCCATGAATATGTTGACTGGATATTATTATACGATCTCCATATAGTATATTCTACATTTCCCACGTCCCGATCGTACGTCCCAAATCTACATAAGCAATAACGGTCGTCCGTGCGAACTGCCAATACCCGTGGAACGAAGTATACTTCATTGCAAGTGTATTGGCGGGACCGAGCGGATGTTCTTCCTATTCGCCAGTACGGGATGTTGTCGGTTTCGATCTTGTAACTGTGTTAGCATGACGTATGTGTTACATATATGAAGTATATTTCCCTGCCATTGGAGCTTTATGACGTAAGAGGTAGTCATTTTGCTTCAAATATGATATTCTATTGGCAGTCGTGTTTTGTCTTATTGTATCATATTATGCCATGGCTGCTACATGCTAATATGATCATCATGCAGACACAATTTCAGTTTACGTTCAAGTCATTTGTTTAATGCGATTAGTCTGTGTTAGCTTTATCAGTTTCAATAACGCTAACAATATATGTCATGCATTAATATAATATATACGTATTACAATATTACATAATTTCATATCGTTGTGTACAAAGGTTCAATGATAATCTTCAAGAATTTTACGTTTGGTTTTAATATTCGAAACGTTCTCAAGGAAATAAAACTGAATTCACGTATCTCTTCTAACATTAACTATCCGTGCAGGTTTCGTAATCAAGAACAAAACTATTTATAAAGCAACAAGAATTTTCCAAAAAACTGATTCCATGTGTCATCTTCTTGATTGGTTCAATGGATTTTATATCGATAGGCCTGTGAATACTGTACTTTACTTTTCTTGAATCTGATTTTTAATTCGTTGAAAATCCTGAAATTATGTAATTTAATAGTATTTCTGGTCGTGAGAGTAGTTTTTTTTGTAACATCGATATATATATATATATATATATATAGGCCTATATATATATATATATATATATATATATATATATATATATATATATATATATATATATATATATATATATGTAAAACACATACGCACACACAAACATATATGCATAAATCCCTACGTCTGCATAGTAATTAAATAAGCAATTATTCAAAACCAAAAAGTGTTATATTGTCACTTGTACTTGTTACTTGTCAAACACTAGTGTGAAATTCTGTTCAATTTTTGAGTACATATCTATTCATTACTATGCCATTTCGACAGCCAGGCAATATGACTAACAGGTTTCAGTTCTATACCGTGTTGAAGTTTGTGTAACTTCTTTAAAACTATGGCTTCTTTCAAGTGATGTCACACATTGTAGTAATAAGTCCACAACCATACCCCCCAAATGGCTCCAATCTCAACTTCATTATCAGTTTGTTCGCCCCCAGCTGTTCCATAGTTTCTCCCCCACACGTGTTATCTACCCTCTGAGTTGATAACCACCGACCACCAATATTCCTCGCAAAAACAATATACCGGACGATTATAAACAATTGTCCCCTATTGTATTTATATAGCTCGTCTAGGCCCTGAAGCAATTTCTTGTAATTGCAATGTTCGATTCTATATTTTTGATTGATTTTAATGTTGCTTAACGACCCATCAACAGCTAGGTTATACGGGGGTACGAATGAGCTTCAATGATGGAACGATGAAGTGATGATAGGTGGAAGGACGTTGACAAAAACGTATCCCTTTTGCGGGACTCGAACCCACGCCCGACCTGACTTCAGTTTCTACCGCTAGCGATAGTTGACTGTGCCTCGGGGGTGGTTTCTATACCTTGTTTCTAGTTTAGTAATAAACTTGTATCTACGAAAGAAAAGGTCGTCTACGAACAGAACAATCGCAAATATCACCATTATATATTTGTGAGGCAGTTATATTTTTAGGGTATTTTTATTTTTCAGGGCGAGGTTAACGATAAGAAACGAAACTACGTACGGTACCGTATTTAAAAAGCGTTAAATCCGTAAAATTGTATTGAATTTATGTAATAAAAAGATTTTACTATTATTTAGTTGGTCGACGATATTTTTTTGTGGAAACAGGCACACCTTGTGTCATTGATCAGTTGATAGACCTGATGAGAAATCGTATTTAAAAATAAAATAAGTCTAGTGAAATGCGTTATATTTCCATCCTAATGTACGTACAATTGGTCGTATGACTACGCATCGGTGGAGGTGCCGAGTTCGGGTTGGATTAGGCATTGTTTCCGTGTGACTAGTTCACTCCGTAAGCGTGGTATATTTTTATTTTATCATTTTGTGGTTATATTTTTATATTTTTCAGGGTTGAGAGATCGCCCTTGTGGCCAGTCCGAACGATCCTAACCTCTATTCTTAGCATTGTATCAAGTTTCGATGAATTAATTCAATAATTATGGAAAATTATTCGTTTATTGTTTTTTAACGTGTAACATCGTTTTTTTAATTTACGTAATGTGATATGTTTATCCGTAAGTTGATAATAAATCGACTAGTTGTATAGCTCGAGAAGCCAGACAAGAAATTTATGTTCTGTAATTTGGCGCAGATTGATTGTCAAACGAATGAAACATTTACAGAAAATGTCCAATTAAAAAAACGGAGATTGGATTTATTTTCATTTACTGTGGAGTGCTATCCTCGTATAATTAAATGTTCAAACAATTTAATGATTTTTGCCGTTTATTTCTTTTATCGTAGACTTCTCAATTCGATACGAACTTCTTATCTACCAAGTGACATGAGACTGTAATAATTGTTAACTTACCATAGCAACATATACACGGAATAATTGATCAAACTATATCAAGATATTCATCCATATAAAAATGAGAAAAATTGAATTAAATGTAAAGTGGCTTTCCTAGCCAGAAGAATTGCTTTCGAATAGTAATAATTGAAGTTTATTGATCCCTTAGCAATGTTCAGTTTTGTCCATCATGCAATGACCGTACTTTTCCAAGGATTCTATCTATAAACCTTGTTAAACTAATAAAATTGGTGTCCAGGGAAATGCTGAGATGCAAAGAGAACTGGTTTTATTAGGCTAACTGTACTCAGTTTCAATCGAAGCAGCACTAAACGGTGGATAGGGGGGGGGGGGGGGGGGGGTCGCATGCAGGCGATGCACATTTAGGTGTCATGCTTTGTCCTCCGTAAGTGCATTGTTTTCATCAGTGCACTTTTCTTGTGTTTTACTCTTGGGTGCAGTTTACTTTTCCGCGCTGTCACCTTCGTATTGTCTACATATACTTGTTTCCATGAAAGAATAAAGAACGTCTACCAACTGAATAATAGTAAAACATTAATAGTTATATATAATATCCCTGCAACGTCAATAATTGAACGCTTTTGAATGATGTAGTTGCGATTCTGATTGTAAGTCTCACCCTGGGAAATCGTAATAAGATGAACATTTCACAGCAATACAAATATAACGGAGATATTTATATCTGTTATGTTGGTACTTGGTATAGATCTTCTTTTAAGGACAAGTATATGTGACGGTAAGATGCTCGAATATGATAACAATCCGGAAGTAGTTTCGAAAGTTCGTTGTGTATAGGCCTATGTACACGAGATGAAAACTCGTGAAAAACGTTTCCAGAAAGTTTCTATATAGAGTGTGTACATGCACTCAATGTTTCCAAGAGTGTTTTAGTTGGTTATTTTTTAAAATGTTTTCATAAACTAGATCTGCATGTAGTTACATGATATAGTTACATTCTGCTGTTGTTGTATTAAACGTTTTTTTTTCTTTGTTATTTTGTATGATGGATCACAGTGTTTTGTGTACCGCCTACTCGGCGTGTAGCTAGTTCAACTTGTATCCACGAATGAATGAGGTCTTTTTCCAACGTTTCGAAAACATTATTTCACAGTTATGTTTGTGTTGATATTGTATTTGGTTTCTTTTTTTATTGTCATGACGAGGTTACTGCGACTGGTTATCGAAATGAATTTTATTAGGTGTGTGTGTATCTATTTGGTTGACGAACTACTTTAATGATAGGCCTACAAGTAGAAATAGTTCCTTTTGCTGAATTCAGGACGTATACCTATATAGTAAGTTCTCAAAATTGTAAATTTTATTGTTTAATGTTATAAGAAGATAGCGATTAGAGAATATGAACATTTTATGTAAATGCGAGTTCTGAAATACTTCGTTTCCTTTCATATTACTATTAAATATATTGTGATTAATTATAAAATTATACCAAATTACATAGGCCTACTTTTCTTTGATTTCGATCGTTGCCAGTGTGTTCACCAGACTAGTACGACGACTAAAGTGCTAGACTAGAATTTATTGTGCATGTTATTGTATTTTGTGTCTGCATCAGCCAATTGTGTGCGTATAGCCTATATAGTGCACGAAACTGGTGGGTTCATTCAAGTTTTTCTTGATATAGAATATTGCTAAATAGGTAAATTTCTTGCGATGAATCGATTCCCATCAGTAAGACTGACTGATATTGCATTTTATAATATGATGATTCGTTATTGTATGCGAAATACACTAATTTCCCGTTTAATTCATGTTTTTTTCAAATATAAAATTATATAGTGCCATGTTTGCCTTACTCACTTTCTTGTAACTATCGGCTATAAAATCGATTGGTTATTATCGATAATGGTTAAATATGAATCGATGTATAGTTATAAAAAGAAAGGAAGCAACAATTGCTGGTATTGATGTGTCTGAAAGCGAAGAATTAAGTCAAGGCGAATGGTGATAACTTCCTTGATGGACATTATTTATATATTTTTTCATGTTTTTGTACTTTATATTCTTCGTCTAAATTATATAATATTATCATTATCACTATTGCTATTTATTATATTATTTTTGATCCAAAATTTTCACATCATTTATAATTGTTTGAATATAACTACTAAATAATACTTTATATGAATACTTCATATTCATATACTTTCACTATACTTTCAGCAGTATTCAATAATAGGCGAAATTCTGCACAAAACTTTCAGTTCCATTTAGTAAACTTATTTCAATTAGTATACGGTAGGTAATGACATCCATGCATGGGTTATACTGAGCTCAGTGCCTGAGCGTAGGTCAATCTTGATCAGGCGTTTCACCCCGCCGGGGATTGCCAGATATCCTTATGAATAAAGCCTGAGAGCACACATCTTCAGACAGACGTTACTCGTACAAGTCGAACTGAGGTTTGTTTCACGGCGCCGACTCAACTTTATACATAAATTAGTCGACGGCGCGTAACTTGACTGAAACGGGTCAGTGCTTTTGGTATTGTTTTCATGAACATGAATGAATATGAGAACTTTTTGCGGTTTAATTCAACCAGAAAAAGCCATGATTTTGTTGTAGATCGAGCTTCAGCGCTCAAATACGCATTAAAAAAAATAACATCGAAACTTGATACAAGTTGAGATTGAAGGTGGCTATTGGTTGTTTTCTGATGAGATGATCCAAACTCCGTGATTCACTGCCATCTAGATATTTGTTGCGCTTGAGTGCCATTTTAAGATTGGTAAGTGTCGCACATTGTTGTAATAAGTAGACAACAATGACCCACAATATGTATTCTTCCATCACAAATTCAATACCAATCTTTTTGGATGCAACCTGACAATCCCCCTGTACATTTTTCTCATACTACATTATATAACATTTATAAATATTAGTCTTGCATATTTAATTTAGTTCTGGTTTTATAATGTATTTTTTCTTTCCGTTTGTACTTCTCGGTCATTAAAATGGAATTACAGTGGAGAAAAGATTTCGAAAGAGTCTTTGCGTTGACAATAACGAGAGCACTTAACTCTTGTATACGTTTTGATAAGTAAAAGGGATTTCCATGTTGATATATTCACGTGTCTCGTGACAGTCTTAAAGGATTGCAGGTGTGTCTTTGAGTCCTGAAAGAAACGGAATAAAGAGGTAACATGACCTTTTGTGTCATTTGTAGAATGTGCTGCCTCGCTTGAAATGATCTTTGTAGACCTGCTTGATATGTAATCGGATGAGTTGAAGGGCATCGCAACCCTGTAACTAGATTTTAGCGAATAATGACGATATTTATGTCCCTAATTTTAGAGAAAACTAAAGATCATCTCATTTTCTCATTTTTTTCTCATCTACATCGAAATTTGATACAAAATCATTGTTCTCCAATCAAGGCTATGGATGAATGTAGGATCGTTTGGACGTATATATAATATCGTATATATAATATATATATATATATATATATATATATATATATATATATATATATATATATATATATATATGAAGGAGGATACATTATTGGTGGTGCGCAAATGTCGATTTAGGGGGGGCTCCCACCTTGGACCCCCTAACGACGTCCCTGGTTATATGCAGGCCTACTATGCTTCACGAATACCCCACCCCACTATATGGTGCTGCCCTCGCTTGTCCCCATCACGCAATGCTTTCAGTACGTCACTAAACCTCAATTAAATAAACACAAATACGTTCTCTGTACGTCCTATAAAACACAGAATAGGTATACGCTTCTGTTCTTTAATTAACATGTTGTCAGCATACAGTATAATGACACTAATTTTGTGTATACCTGTTCATTCTTTCGTCCATTTGTTTGCCCTTCTGTTATTTACGATTTCACGTGCACATATACGTAAATACTGTGTGTCAACATAATTAGCATATGTTCGTGAGTTATGGGTTGAATTTATGAAAATCCCTTTCCAGCAGAGGCGCCTCTCTATAATTTAATAGAGGCCTTTGGCTATGCGTACTCACAAATATTACAGATTCAATGCAGAAGTTTGAATATATGCGTACATTTGCTGAGCGTGATCGTGATTATTGAAATGAGTAGGCCTACTGTACAATATCCTTTGTAGGAATGAACTGAAATTAGAGTGTGAACGAAACTTGAAAGTTGGTCAAATACAGTTTCAGAAGATTTTGTATGTATTGATTAATGGACGTTTAGTAGAAATAATAGTTCTGAAAATAAAATTATGCGACAGGTCGATCAAGCCGCAATAAAAATTAAAATGTATCCTGGAGAAAATTTACTGACATATAATACACACTAAAACCAGCATACTATAAGAATTATTTTTGTCGCATGAATATTTCTGCCAATATACTAGGCCGGAGGGTAGGCCTATTTCTGTTTCTTGGAGACCGATATATTTCTTCCAAATGTGGCGGCTCATTAATCCATCGAGTTGATATAATTGCTGAGGTTAAGATCATCTGTCATGGCGGGAAGAAAAAACTATGAACATCGAATTTCAACAATATTCTTCATTGTTTGTCTTCCGAAGAATCTCCAAAATCGACTGGACATTAGCTTCTTTTGGATATTTTTTTATACGCTCGCTGTCCTTCTGCCAACTCTTTAAGTGCCTTCTAGTGCTTCGTATGTGCATCTCCTATTGAACACTAGAAAACCTGCACCGCTAAGTGCTGAGGATTATGCATAATAGTCATCTTTTCTCTCGCTGTCTCTAGAGTGTGACACTGTGTATAATCATCTATGAATGACGTCATACGCTATTTTCTCTCTCTCTCTCTTCGATAGTGCCCCCCCCATTCTCTTCGTCAACATCTTTCTGTATGTCTCTCGCACTTTATCTCTTTGATACTCTCTCCCTTACCCCTCCCTGCCACTCACTCTTTTGCTACGTTTCTCTCTCTTTTGCTACACTATCTCATTCTGTCTCTCTCTTTTGCCCTACTCTCTGACTCTCTCTCTCTCTCTCTCTCTCTCTCTCTCTCTCGTCCTATCTATCTGTCTGATTTAGAACTGAAGCAGTGCCTGGCTTTTACCTGGAGTATTTGCGATGAGCACTTCAAAGGTATACACTCTATTGAGATTTTTAATTGAACTTTTTTTGTGATATGCAAATGACTTTATTGTCAACTGAAATGCATGATGATGCTCTTTCTATCCGACGTGATTATTATTGAACTATTTCTGCATCAGTGTTCTCATTAGCAGGGATTTTAGCTCTTATGAACTATTTTTATGCATCTATTAGGTCTATATATAGTATACAAAAAGCGATGAGCTTATCGCTGATGATGAAGAAAACAAAGAATTACATTTTTCTTGCAATAAATCATATACTTGTATCTACGAAAGATGAGTTCGTCTACCAACTGAATAATTATAAAAAATTGGGCAATTACATTATCTCGTTGCAACTTGAATCATTCAAAGCTTCTGAAATATGCAGATTTGTTATGATTATCTGCATTTCAATTATTGAATTGATTGTTGAGGCTTGAAGGCGCGTCGACAGCTATAGGTCATTTTGCGCCTTTTTGAATTAATAATTTGTAGTCAGTTACAGACTACAACCGAACAGTTGAACGAATCGAAACGTGATACAAAATCATTGTTCTCCAATTAAGGCTATGGAGGAAATAGTAGGATCGTTCGGACGGGGTATCACAAGGGCGATCTTACCACACCAAAGATTAATTCCATGTTAGGATAATTCCCCCCAAAAAATCTATAATATGAAAGGACATTTGGACAGCATTGCATCTTTTGATTGCAGATAACTGATTATGTATTTGCTCAACACTCCGAATTCCTGAAACCAAATTCCTGAAACGAAGGCCATCCCTCCCCCCCGTATTGGTATTGGTGGTGCACGGTTCTAACATGGGTTGTAAGGGCGCAACGCATCGCCATATTGCCCTTGCCATGAAACACATTCAATATTTTAAATATTGTTTCCTGAATTATTCATCGAATGGCTTATATACGCAAGAGTTGCGAATATGTTCACTTATATTCATGCAGAGTTTTTCTATTATCTACTCGATGTGACGCGTGAAGGCGAAGACCCCGCAAGGGTTTTCTTTTTTTTTGTTGCAATTTTCCAAGGAAAATATCGTCCTTTTAAGTTTATACGTAACAGACTTTTCTTCATATATGTACTTGCGAAGGAGGTTCCGAGCGACCGTTTCCCTAGTTCACACCACTAACGAACGGTTAGTTCGCGTCTTCTTTCATGTACGTATACAAGCATATCTTTTCCAAGCTTGTTCTCCCTGGAGGATGATTTGATAGCAATTCGCTTTTCGTCTTCGTTTGTTGTTTTTTAATAAAAGTTAATCATCTTATGGATATACCTTGTTCCGCATGACTTTTATGCCGGTATCGTATATTTATACATGGCATATGAGCGAATATTTAATTTTACCGTGGGCCCTATAGTTGAAAAAACAAAACTGTTTTGTTTAACCGTTTGTTTTGCTCGCACTCTACATGTCAAAGGAAAATCAGATTTCTATTCAATATGGTGTGACGCAATGTATGTGTCGTTATTCACCAAAAAGTAACGTACTGTAAACCTATAGTTTTTGGACAAAATCGGTTAAACCACTTCTTATAAAAACGTTACGAATAAAAAAGAAAATCAGATGGTATATCATTGAAATCTTTAAAAATATTCAAATTTACAGAATTCAAACAGAAAATAACAATATGTGCTATATATCGGATCAGCCTTTTTGAAGAAGCAATTGATAATGTATTTGTCTAGATCAAATATCAATCAAAATGATGACAATTATAGTATCGATTATTAACTCTACAGAGGCACAACTAATCAGATGCAGTATAACGAAAGCAGTGATTGACTAGCCGAATAGTTTCAAAACCAATGTGTGGTATGGTGTGTATACATGTATCTGTTGGGACTTGGGTAAAAAACATTTCATAGACATTTCTCGCTTATCTCACAAGGCATATGCTGCGTTTGCCTAGTAGATAGTGTACATACCTTTCTAGCATACATATCTTGTAAATTACGACATATTTACCTTCCACGTAATGATATGTTTGATCAAACTTTGCGTTTGCAGAAAATATAATATTATTAAGGCTCATATTATGATAACATGTATATGACCTGAAAAGTGGGATGAACTGTATGAACTTTACGACGCGTTTTATATGAATGCTAATAAGAGTTGATATGCATTTTTATACCTTGGAACGTAACAGGTACAGTAATCGTAAAAAAATCGTCTTAAGAGTACACAAGAGTCGATTTACCGAATTCATTTTTGGTGATATTTTTGAACCGTATCAGATGTCAAAATTCTAATAGGAAAAAATAAAGATATTTTTAATACCTTCAAAATGATGTGGTATACAATGATTAATCTTGGAGTCGCAATAATTTCACAGGAGTACAGATGATTATTTTCAAAGCTATAAACAAGGTAAAATTATGCGATAATTTGAATAGTTATCACCGGCATTGATAAACCACGATAAACCCATATCTGGATGGTTGAAATCGAACTTCGGTTTCCTGAATTACGGTTCGGTCTGTTAGCCACTCGACCACTCGTCGCGGATAGCTTGATTATTTTTTTCGGTTCACCATGTAAAATATTCAGATCTAATAAATCCCAGTGGACATATATTCATCTTAAAATATGTTGAAACATTTATCTTCAAACAGTTTAAATCGTGACTAAAACGTCTGCCATCTTTTTACTCACATAATTATTGGCCATTTAGTAGTCCTGTGAGTTTTATGCTTCATGAAAGAAACGCGTCGACTTCGTGCTTCAAGCAAATCAGTGTCTTATCGTCACCTTTTTACGACCTCCACGTGAAACCAGCCGGGCGTTTCAGGGTGGAAAAGTTGTGGAAAACTCCATTCCCCCTTTTTTATCCCAAGTAATTTGGTTAGCTCGAAGACGGTTTACTACATATATAGGCCTATATACATAAATATATATATATATATATATATATATATATATATATATATATATATATATATATATATATGCAGTATACTCTTTGGGCCTATACACGCCCGTCGTACTGGATAGTCGTTTTCCCGTTTACGACTAGCAACCCCTGGAAAAAGAATGCATCCCCTGCAAACATAGCTTCTTGGAACCGCCCTTCGAAAACTTTCAGTTGAATCCAACCCTAGCCGCCCTCGAGGATTTTTTGATGTATTTCAGTAAGCGATTTCGTGTTTTTTTACATACCCAATAGTCATACTTGGACGAGTGGTCGAGTGGGGCGAGTGGCTAGCACACTGAACCGTCTTCCAGGAGACCGGGGTTTGATTCATGTCATGGGTTTTTCGTGGTTTCTCTATGTCGTTAAGGTCCACATTCGGATGGGTTTTTAAATACAGGTCACGACTGACCCCTTCCTTCTGTTCAAAAACACTAGATAAAATAACATTCCATCTCATCATTCCATCATCTCGTATATCATTCATCAACGCCAATAGATCTTAGTCACCAGTGCAGCGCGTAGTAAACCCAATATAAATGAATAAAAACTATCCAATGGAAGAAAATACATTCTAACCGCTAATATTTGACTTTTCAAGGTGAAGTCACATGAAAACAGGAGTTCCACAACAATTTGACAAACTTCTAATTAACAAACCTTTGAATTATCTCTTACTTATGTTGGTGTTGTGTATCGTGGTGCAACTTTCAAAATTTGAAGTAGATATGTTAATCGCGCTTACTCTGCCACAATCTCCCTCATTGGTTGCAAGAAGTTCTTTGTGCTATGTTTTATTATTCATATTTATCACTAGCTATATATAAATAATTATAAGTAACATATTTCGTTCACTTTGTCACTGCACAGCTAAATTCAAAAAAAAAATATATATACATGCTTATATCCACGAAATAATATTCCGAACGACCGTCCCCCCTATCCCACACCACTAGCCCACGAGTGTTTCGCTCCTTCATCTTTCCCGGGAAAAAAGAAGGTTCCGATCGACCGTTCCCCCTATCCCACACCACTAGCCCACGAGTGTTTCGCTTCTTCATCGTTCGTTTATATCAAAAAAAGTTCCGATCGACCGTCCTCCCTATCCTACACCACTAACCCACGAATGTTTCGCTCCTTCATCTTTGGTGGCTACCTGTGCTGTGCCACTGCGTATGTGCCGTACCCAGAGGTACTTACTTTCATCTGTGTGTCTTGCCTCATGAATATATTTACATAGTAAACAGACTGTCGGCTTAAGCACTCACACACTCTCGGTCGTGTTCGCTCTCCGTTGTGGTCGACGCGCCTCTGCTTGCATCCACGGCAGAAGAAGGTCGTCTACCAACTATAGGACTGCTTGTACTTGTAAAAACTTCGGTATAATTGGAAGAGCAAAGCGAAAACTCAGTTTTACCATACTCCAAAAATGAAACTACGATTTTTTTTTCATAAAAATCAATATGTATTTTTTTGGCATTAATTAGAGAGTTCTACACCGGCACATGCAGCGCAGTGGTTAACGCGCTTGCTTCATGTGATCCGGGAGACGAGGGAAATTCCGCCGCCGTCCATCTTTACAGGAGTTTTTCATGGTTTCCCTCTGTAGTCTAGGCTAATACCTGGTGGTTCCTACAATAAGTCGGCCATGACCGTTTCCTTCCCATTTCCCAAGAACCTTCATCTCATCATCCCATCATCTCATTAATCATCCGCCATTAGATCTGACCGGCAATATCCTAAAAATACAAACCAGCTGTATACAAATATAACTGAGATATTTGTGTTGGTTTCCCCCTTGTTCCATGGATACAAGTATGGAGATGTTGTTGAGGTAGGGAATCACTATTATGCTGTATGTGGCGTGAAGATGCCCTCAAGCTGTAGGGGGGGGGGGGGGGGGGGGAGTGCGAAAGATGACGCTCAAGGATTTCTTTTCTATTGTTGCTCCACGTGCTTCGTTGTTGTTTGCTAATACATTTTCTGCTTTCGACAGTTAGCTCTCTCGATAATTTATGAGATTTTTTTTATTGTTTTTTATGCTTTCATAGAAAATATCGACGTATTGATAAATATTATATACATACGATGAATGAATTTGTTTTTGTATTTATTCCCTTTGACGCTCTTCAAAGGAATACATGTTATACTTGTATCCATGAAAAAAAAGGTTGTCTACCAACCAAAAATATACTTTACAGAAACTAGACTCGACTGTAATCATTCCGAGTATTAGAAAGACAAAATTTCTTGTCATTTAAAAGTAATACTTAATTTTAGTGTGACTTATTCAGTAAACTGAATAAATAATGAAAAATGAACAATTCAGTTTCGATCACTCTTGAATATTTTTCTTCGATTCTACTGCAGCATACCGTGCTTTATAGGCGTACATATTATCATCAAGGTATTAAAATAATATTTGTTTCCTGGTTCTCTGAATGCCAATTGATAGATTTTATTTCATACAATTATGAAGTTATCGTCCAATTATATTGATATTTCGTCAAGTGGACTCGATGCACTTCAATTGATATGATCTGTTTATTCAATGCATCAATCGACATCATGAAATAATACTTTTTGGTTTTATATTTCGAGCTCGATTTTGAAATTAATGAGGGGATTAAAGTCGACATGATATTATAAACGCTGAGCTTGTAGATGCCGCAGGTAGTATTCTAGGGTGATGGTGGTGGTGGGGGGGGGGGGGGGGGGGGGGTCTTTGGTGGCTGTTGGTGACTTAAACAACGTATGCATATACTTTGTATAATATAATCAGGGTCAATCATATTGTACCCAATTAGTCAGTATACGTTCAGAATTATAGACCCATAGACATTTTCTGTTTTCAAAACTACTTCTACATAGCCTCAAATGAACAAATTTTCACTCTTTTATAGAGTAGGATTATATGCCAGATATACGCTCCAAGTGAATTGACTAAAATATACTTTTCCAAAATTACCTCTCTATAGCTTGTAAGTTAAGTTAAAAGGTGTAAAATTCTCCAGTTTTTTCAGCATTTTCAAAGCTTTTCGTTCCTTTTTACCTTCAAAGTTCAAAAGAATTTGATACAATTATTTTCTCCTCACGAACATACAGCTTGTTTATCTGTGCTCTTTTATTTCACTTTTTTATCTTCATTTTTTTTTAAATCTTGTTTCAAAACTCGAGTATACCGAGTTCATTTACCAAGCAGTAATCTGATGACCTTTATACTGGAAAATGCTAAAATGTATTTTGTTCAAACAATTTAATCAGGGTAATTATACGACAACGAAATTTAAAATCCCTTTTAATTATAAACAAATCGCTGGAGCCACTTGAATATGAAAGGTATCTCGTCCGCTCATGTATCTCGTCCGCTCATGTATCTCGCCCGCTCATGTATCTCGTCCGCTCATTTCACCGACGTCCCATTGTTGACCTGTCTTCAGATTAGTGTTCGTTTCAACTCACGACAGAAAGCTGACTCCATATCGATCGTTATTAATTGCTTTCTGAACACGTTGACTACCTGACTGCTAGGAAGGTTGTATATTGCAGTCTCGACTTCCTTCAGGCCACACTACACCGTGCGTTACTAGGTGGAAGTGCCACGTTTTTGAGAGCTCCCAATTGGTGGAGGTGTCTATTTGTGTAGGTGCTGTATCTTTACAGAGCCTCCACACTTTACTATCGGTGGAGGTGCCGTGTTTTACAGAGCCGTCACACTTTTGTATTGGTGGAGGTGCCGTGTTGTCACATATCATCAATATGTCTATTGGTGGAAGTGGCGAGTTTTTCTCAAGTCACAAGTCTCTATTAGTGGACGTGCCGTGTTTTTACATCTCTCCCAGGACCCCTATTCCTGAGATAAATGAGATGTGAGAAAAATCAGTGAGAAAACTATCTCATATAATAATGACATATTTCATCTCATATTTTATGTGAGATACTCGTTTTCTCACTCATTTTTATTTTCTCACATCTCATTTATCTCAGGAATAGGGGTCCAGGATGATTTTCAAACATCTCCATATTCTTCTATATAAGAACCACTCACCCCTTCCCGTCGTCACCCGATTAATACAGCCCAAGGTGCCGCGTTTATTCTCTCAGAACTATAAAAACCCATCCGGAAATGTTCGTCCATCTTTCATTCGCCTATCGCACGTTTCCGATTCGAGATTTATCGCTTGTCTATAATCGACTCTTCTTGCGGATATATAGGTATACGGCCCAGAGGTGGTACTCTCTATATGCCTACACACAGCCAAAACCACTGCATTAGCGTTTTATCGATATGTAAATCGAGAATCGATTCCCCTCTCTCTCTCTAGTGAGTTCGATATATAGTAACTCAGCGCGAGTCGCCGGTGCGAATGCATGGGAAATGGCACAGGTGTATGCATGGTTGGTAGGCTTGAATAATGCAACTGGTAGATTAGATCTGTTCTGTAGATGACGTCATTTTCAAGCCATTATTGTGAAAAGAGTTCTGCTTTATCGACGGTGCACTAGCGGTGTTGATGGTGATGATGTTTGTGTAGCTTGGAGTGCAGTTTCTTGTTGCATTTTTATGTGTGGAAATCTGTGGGGAATGGATGTTCTCGGGGGAAATGCATCGTTTGAGATGTCACTTTGGTATTCAGGCAAATATATATATATATATATATATATATATATATATATATATATATATATATATATATATATACTTGTATCCACGAAAGAAGAAGGTCGTCTACCAATATAACTAGCACAAATATAACCGTTATTTATGTATTAGAGTCGTGTTTTTTTTAAAGGTGATATGATTAATCATGACGCTTTTTAGATGAGAGGATGATGAGTCCTTCATGCTTATTCCAGGAGATGTCACACATATTTTGTATTTAAAAAAAATCTTTTCAAATTTTTACTCCAATTTCAACTTTATTATTGGTAGCCTCAATAAAGAGAGCGTGGTTATGACGATTGCGGTGGCCATGTTTTTACCAATTGAACCTTCGTTTTTTTCTCATATTTGGTTTAACGACGCACTGTTATGATAGCGCAGATCTAATGACGTCGGATGGATGATTAATGAGATGATGGGATGATGAGATAAAGGTTCTTGGATAGTGGGAAGGAAGCGGTCATGGCTGACTTATTTTAGGAACCATCCCGGCATCAGCCTAGACTATAGAGGGGAACCATGAAAAAAACCTGTAAAGATGGTCGGCGGCGGGGTTCGAAATTCCCCTCGCCTCCCGGATCACATGAAGCGAGCGCGTTAACCACTGCACTGTTATTAATTTTAACGTCTCATTCTTAGTTGAACAAAAACAAATGACAATCCAATATCATGTGCATGTCAACACATAAATCTGTCTAGACACGACAAAGACATTAACCAAGCGACGACCATGTTTTTGCCCTGAAAAATCACTGTAGTTTACTTCCACTTTCTTTCATAATATATAGGCTCTTTAGATACAAGTGTTATCAAGTCGAAAAGTGATTCGTTTTGGTTCATACATGGACATTGTGCTCGAATGTATGTGCCGCAACTTTCCGCAACTTTCTGTAACTTTCCGTAACTTTCTGGTTCGTGATAAGTGAGAAATGTACGTGATTCATTAGATAGCTGCGTCTCTGGGCGTCGTGACGCTTTTCTCTTCGCCCCCTCCCCTTCCCCCGCCCACCTCTTCTACTTCTAATGCTTCTCCCTCCATGACGTCAGAGTGGTCCGTATCGTCATCAAATCGTTTTGTTCGCAATTGAAGATAATTTCTTGATAACTGTCCACACGAGTGTGATATATCGGTGGGGATTCAAGTGATATTATATATCTCAAGTCCGGTTAGAACGCAATATAGACGTCGTTGTGTGGGGAAATAATGGATGAACGACGCTGGACAAAGTATTAGAAATCTGGACCGTATTTCGAAGATGAGTCTCTAGGGTTGTTTTAAGTGATGTGATGTCACACATTGTTGTAATAGGTCGGGAGGTGTTCCCCTAATTGTTTTCGCCTAGGGGTTTTGCCCCCGGCGTATCCACAGTTGCTGTGGTAATGAACGGTAATGTGAACGTATTCAATAAACTTTGTTTATTGAAGTAGAAAACTTGATACCAAACCATTGTTCCGCAATTGAGGTTATAAATACGACAAGGTAAAAGAGAGCGTACGGACGGGGTACAACAAGGGTGGTATTAACACACCAAACTTATGGAAACCATGGAAAACCCCTGTAAAGATGGAGGTTGGCGGGTATCGAACCAAGGTTATGAAACGGCACGTGAAACGAGCGCGTTATCAACCTAGCTGTGATAACTAACAGTTAGGCCTATGCCTTATATAATAGTGTATGTCAGGGGTCTTCAAACTACGGCCCGCGGAATCCGGCCCAATCCGGCCCTCCATAGTTTATTCTGATTAAATTGTAAAATTTATAATGTAAGTAAATCATACAAAATATTAAAATAATAATCAGATATTTTTATTTGATGGCCAATTAAGAAACACAATAACTGACATATGAAATTGAACATTCCAACTGTAATTAATAATATGAGATTCATCCTAAAAATTTTCAATAAGCGACGTAGGCCTACATAGGTGATTCAAATAGTGAAATTGAACATTAAAATTATGATTAATGAGGTTCACGTAGCTCCCCACAGGATGGTGTTGTATGCCTACTTCTGTTGGTCCTTGGGACTTGGTGGATAAATTAGTCGCTAAAAAGTTTTAGAAACCCCTGGTGTATGATATCGATATACAGTATGGCAATACAGTAAATAGCGGTTTGGAAGTGATACAGTACCCGACCGTACATGCATACATGCATGGCATGTTGTGTACAGAGACGATGTGATCTCTTTGTTGCACTCGGAGTGGTATAGTTGATCAGGTGTTATAGCTTTTAGGAGAAATAAAGGAACCAGTACACGAGTAACTCGTCCGTTACGCCGAGGACCGTATTGCTTTTAATAAGTTATTATGGTGCTAGAGACAGAGCGAGAGAGAGAGAGAGAGAGAGAAGTGCTGGTACGATATCGTTTATATTGATGTGTTCTCTCTCTTTGGCCAATTTAATTTTGTAATTGTTGTAACTGTTTTAATTAGGTTGACGAGTGGAAATAATGGCCTTCTATATATTCTCTATGGATGTGATTATATATACCGTACTCCGTACATCTCTCTTTACATAAATAAATCACTTTATCACTTTACAGTCTGAACCTAATGGAACCTATAATGACAGTATGTAAGGTGGCCGAGTCGGTCGACATAATTTCCTTCGACTTTTCATTTTTATGGCATAAACAATTATATACTTTTATCTATGAAAGAAGAAAGTAACGTGGTCGAGTCTATAGTGTATGTATTTATTTATATATATATATATATATATATATATATATATATATATATATATATATATATATATGTGATCATTAAACTTTTTGGATAGATCCAATATCAAGATATAAGAGATGTGTTAGCCATGTCATAAAAGATACGTCTCGACCGGTCCCGCGCTCGAGTCCCGGGCGAGCCGTATCTTTTATGACATGGCTAAAACATCCCATATATATATAAATATATTTTTTTTTTGTAATTAGGTAAAATAAATATGTAGCTCGAGTCATGATATCATTTCTTGAGTTTTAGTATTACGCAACATGAATTACCGAGGCTAGCTGATGCCAACCTGTGTTTATTGACCCAGGAAATCGATAAGTAACTTCGAAGAAAGCTTGGTGTGTCACCCTCCAGGGATCAACCTTTCTTCGCGTCCTTCGTGCCACGGAATACGTCGTGCAGTTTATCGTCGCCAAATTAATCGTTCATCTTCATCAATTCTCGTAAACGGTGCATTCGATTAGATTGTCTTTCGTTTAATTAAATATTATATTGGATCTCTGCGAAACAATATAGTCTATAAGTTGATGAAGAATATTGAAAGTTGCTCTAAATTGTGCTTCTGGATTTAATTTCTGAAGTTTTTAGTAAAAGGTATTTGAAAAATGATTATATCTGGGTATAGGGTGACCATTTATTTAAGTGGAGAACTGGGATTGATAGTAACGAAAAGGATGCATAGCAACTAATTGGAGGTGTGTGTGTGTGTGGGGGGGGGGGGGACTCAATAACTTGGTACAGATTTTGCTCGAATTTTATATTTTCCAGAGTAATTATTTAGAATTTTCGTAGTTTACACAAGGTCTGTTTTAAATTTGAGGGAGTTTGTGAATAAAATCAAGGTCCTTGTATTATATGTTAATCTAAAGGCCTTTACCGTTTAGGAGCGTATCTCTCCTTGCGTTGTGAAACAATTTGAAAAAAAATAATATGAATTATTAATCTCCGGAAATTATCAAACTTTTTGTACGTATCAACTTTTGTAGCCGTGTAGTAACTTTCAAATTTAATCTCGGCGGGCTAATTCTCTATTCACTAATAATGAATATTTAACGCGAGTAATTATTTTGGTGAACTGTAAAGAGTGTATAGACTATATTGTGGAGATGTTTCATCTTTCAATTATGAATTTTTAATTCCTACTCGCGTATACTCATATTCCGTGAAAATAATAACAGAGACTACAAAACGAATTTGAATATTCACGATATTACTGAACTACAAAGTACACACATCAAACACACGTCAGTATCTCTCCCTCCCCCCCTCTCTCTCTGTCTCTCCCTCTCTCTCTCTTATATTATACAGCAGCTTCATCACTCATGTAAACTTTCTTTCATGAATATAAGATCTTAATGGCCAAGTATATTTGAACGTCGTCTTCACCTAAGTATATTCAGTCTTGAGGAGATTGCACAGATGAGAGAGGGAGAGAGAGAGAGAGTGAGAAAGAGAGAAAGAGTGAGTGATGGGGGGGGGGGGGGGGGGGGGGGGAGGGTTGAAAGCGTCGACAACCAGAGTTCTGAGTATACAATTCTCTGCCACACATTTATTATGTATTATTTGCAAATTGCTTATTAATTAAACGGGATAGTGTTGTACTGCGAACAGCTGTGATCCATTGTTATCAAATTACTATTGATAAATGATGTAAATAATTTAATCAGTATCGTATATCGTTTTCTTACGAGGTATACCAGTTTTCCATATTAACCTCGATAGTATAGTAACCGTACGGAAGAAGATAACTAGATCATAGAGATGGAAGATGTTGTGTAGCCAACGCAAAAAATAAAAATACGCTAAAACAAGATACGTACCCTCATTCTATGTGGCGATCCAACACGTAAACGCGAGCTAGCTTGGTACTGTCATGTTGGGATAGACGAGCTGTGATTGGCTGAAAGATTACGAAAACATAACAGCAGACAAAAACGAACATTGGCAGCCTAAAATTTTTGAAATGCTTATAGTCGAAGTATATAATTTGATTTGTTATACTATGTACCTAAATTGTAATTATTTGAGGTTTAGGTTTTGGGTTTTCCTCTCCGCATTCTTTCCTGGATGTAGTATAGCTTGTTGGTGATTATTGTCTGCTTAACGACCGTACCAACGGCTAGGTTATTTGGGGACACGAATGTTCGAATATGAATTATTTAATAATAATCATAATAATATCATTTATTAAGTATAACATGTGATGCACAATGTTGTTGAACAAGTCAGGTCAATATAATAAAAATTATTATACTCGAAAATGGTTCATATATTTATATGCAGTGTAAAATCCTATTTCTAATAAAAACAACTTGAGTTTGCGATGGAATTCTAAATTACAATTTGAAATTTTATTCGATTCTGAAGTCTATTGTAGAAGGTGGCTATACAGCATGATGGACTTTTAGTCAGTGGGTACAAAGATTGTGAAGTTGTACATCTACACAAACCGATGGGCTATGCGGGACTCGAACCCATGCCCGACGTAACTCCAGTTTACTAACCAATACTCAGCTGAACACGCCACGGGCTGCATGTTTTCCGATGAGCCATTGTATCATATATCAACAGTTTCTAATTTGAAACTAAATTCGAACTAAGTTTTACTAGATTGGATTTATGCATTGCATTAATAACGTCATAAAGTGCTAATTCAAACTGTATTTGTGCATTTCAATTAAAGTTCAAACTAACTATATACTTCCAAGTTAGTTGGTGTATATGAGTTCATGTGCAATATAGTAATGTGTTATTTTACTATTTTGCTTCCTCACTGTAACCAGCAATATTAATATTGTCAAGTGAATAAGGCACGTTATTACATTTCATTATAGATGGATATATATATGATCACCAGATGATTTTACAATGTATGTATATATATTCTGACATACATTTCAGAACCAGGAAGTTATAATGGTCTTAACTTATTGATAATTGAGATTTCAGAACGCGACTCGATATTATCCACCCTTGTTGCGAGTATACATATAGGCCTAGGACAATGTGCGGGAGGAAGGGGCGGGGGGCGGGGGGGTAAATCAAGTAGGCGTTGAGCTTGACATAATTGAGGGGGAGAGGTTCTCCCATCTTGCGCTTGTAGGGAATATTTTAAATTTGTATTATATTTTAATATGCCATTTTATGTATTTTTTTCTAGCTCTGTTGGCTTTTCACATTATATATCCATAAAAAATAATAAAATGTGTTGTAACATACATATATTTGGAATGAATGTGGATGGACGACTCGAATTTTAAAAAGGGTTGGGGAGGGGCGGGAAGTGGGCCCCTCTTGCCTCTCTCGACGCATACGTCATCCACACAGGTATATTTGAAAATCTGGTTTAATGGTAGCTCTAATTATATTTTACTTACGCGGTTTTATAGGTATCTTCGTATGTTTTAATGAAGTATCTGCTAGTTATAACCAGATCCGTATAATTGCCGGCGTCTACATTATTTCTATAGCCATATAGTCTCGTGTGCAAGCAAAAGTCTATCTCACTTTTTTTTTCTGTAATTAACATCGAAAACTAGACGTTTAGCCATTGTTCTCAATAAAGGCAAAGGATGAAAGTTTATGATCGTTTGAACGGGGCACCACAAGGGCGATCTGTAGCTCGATCATTATATTATAATAGTCTAGCTCATTTTTTCGTTGTACATTTCTCAGAGTATAAAATGATATTAGTTCGTCGAAACAAAAGTTGAAGTTGAAACGAACCGGATTTGTTCTTTTTCTATACAAACTGTTCTCATGGGAGTGTAATTTGAAATGTTTGTTAATAGAATGTTGAATTGCGTAGATCTCTCTGTTTGATTGAAAGTGAACGACTTTGAGAATTAACTGAATTGATACGTATACCAGAGATGTTTTATCTGATGTAATTATATCTATTGGGAACCTGTACCGGTTTATAACCCATACGCTTCTTATTAAAGATTTCGATTAAGCGTATAATTTCGATTTATAATTATTTCATTCTACATTTTCGATTTAAGAATCACAATTAAATGTACTTCGTTACAGATTTGAAGCTTATATACCTATAGAATCGCTGTTCAAAACTCTCTTAATAAAATCCTCAAATGTATACAGATATCCTCACAATTAACTATGTTATTTTAAAGTGTTTTCTTAGTATAGGTAGGTTTGTTTGGACGGGGCACTTCAAGGGTGCATGTTCTTACCACCCCAAGAATAATTAATTTTAGTATATCTCGTTTGAGGAATTGTAAATGTTATTAATGAGGCGGAAGAGGGAGTGAACAACTTCAACAGTGTAGCGCATTAGGGGACAACTAATTAAAGTACGCTTGTTAGTATAACGCAATCGTCTTAACTTCTTAATATATTTGTGTTCATATCCATCTCTCAGTGTTTCTTATATTAGTTACAATCTCCCCCCCCCCCTCCCTTGATTCGTCTCATACTCCCTCAAGCAATCTACGGCGAGGCCACTCCGCGTGATTAACTTGCAGCTATTGGCTCTGTGGATGTGTCCGAATTTTCATCCAAGCACAAGATATTGTCCTTTTATTGAACGCCCTTTGCGTCAATCAGTTCTCGGTTTCTTCCTCATCCTTCTCTCTCGACAATATTAATATCCCCCGAGCAATCTTTCCGAGTAAATGTCTGTGTTCAGCGACGTTCCTTCATCCCTTGTAGGAAATATGATTCATTAAATTCCTTTCTGATGTTGTGCGAATAGGGAAGTCGTGTTCTTTATGTACTGCTATGCGAGGAAGACGAATATAGTGTAATTGTAGATACTAAGTATAATTACGTAATCGCATTGCGGCTTTCAGGATTTAAAAGATGTAGTTGCCTTTCTGATCTCAAATCTCGTCATGAAAAATCATAATACGCTACAAGTACCTCAGCTACGATGTTTTCGTGTGTTATATTGATAGACGATCCTTGTTCTTCGATGAATGAAAAAGTATATATAAATATATATATATATATATATATATATATATATATATATATATATATATATATATATTTTAAAAGTCCAAAGCGAAACAACCGTCAATGTTCAACCCGTCAAAGTACAACAATGAGACAGGAGGAATCCTTTTTTCGCCTCGACTGTACTTTCTTTCATATACTTGTTTCCACAATAGACCAATGCTGGAAAACAGTCATAACCGAGCACTAGTAGTATGGATAGGGAGAGATAAATACGTGTCTGAAACCTAGCTATCACTTCAGTATAATATTACATGAAAAACGTATAAAACTAAAATTTCGTATAAAACTGAAATTATTACCAGCGTCTAAATAGTTTTTTTGATAACCTAGATGAATAACCCTTCACCATGAGGAACTTGATCTTGATTTCTAAGTATTATATCTGATTCAATTCCCAAGTTATACTACATCAAAGTAATTGAGAATGTTGGATGAACATGATGCTATATTTTTCGAAACAGTTTTGATAATATTTCTGTTGTTCAAATGTTCAAACAGACTCCAATAATAATAGGAGCCAAAATAAAATCAACTCTGATGTAATTTATCTATACTGCAGACCAACTTACAAAATAGCCTTTTGTTTATTCATCTACTCATGTTTATTATTTGATATCTAATCTTTAGCATGCTACAATAAATGTATTCACGCGAGAAGATTAGAGTGCGATTGTTTTGTATAAAATACAAAAAAATAGCATTTTGCCAATGGTGTGAAACGATCCAAAAAAGCGATATAAAATCACGTATTATACAATATAATACCATATGATAATACTTATACGTATCTAATAGTTTCATACGTTATGGCTTATACCTAGCAAATCCTGATTATGGAATAGTGTGAATGGTCATTCGGCATTTTCTTCCGTGGATACTATAGCCCTATCACATAAACTATAGTTTTTTTCTTTGTATTTACTCCTGACACTTTTATCATTGAGGTTATTGTTTTTCTGTATGAGTTTGGAATCCCAAACAAGCTTCAACCATGTTGTATACGAGGCAGCGGTAGCCGAGCCAATTCATAACAGAATAACCATTAGGTATAACTAGAAACTTATAAGTTATAACTATATGACCAAAGGTATAACTGTTTAAGAGAAACCTACACACAATATAATATTTTCAGTGCCAATCCAACATGAACGGTTGCAGTGAATTTCCGTCTAAACGTAATATGTTGAAGTGAAACTGCTTCATACTAGTCAGAAAAGTATTTTATAAAATACGGTCGACCCATAATAAATATACACAATATGTTATGTGTTATTTGTATGTAACGATACGCGGTGAGTTAAGAAATCGATGACAAAAATATCGAGAGTTACTGTTACATACTTCTTTTCACCTTTTTATATATATTATAAAATTTGTGTCATTAGCATTTTCGACAGATATTGTCTGCATCAAATAAATTGTTTGTTACAGCTGTTCGTTACAGCTGATGAGTGTTTGTTTTTGCTGTATACCCCTGGAAATTGTAAGATATCTCATAGTATCCACGTATACCATCTTCAAGTTATTAAAAATATGTTTTTTCGTGTATAGAATTCAAATGTCTCGCGCCTTTTCACTAAAAAAACTATATTTCTCTAAACCGACTCTGCTTGTATTCTTCCTCTGGGATCTTCGTTTACCACTAACTTCATTATCAAATCCAACGTTTTATATTATATAGATAGACTAAGTCCAACTAATCAATGTTAACCCTAGAAACGAACAGTTCCCCGAACATATTATCGTGAATCAATGACTATGACTATGACTATGGACAATCATTTCTTATTGACAGCAATAACTGACCTATTTTTTCTTATAATTTCTAACCAATCAAGGTCTCGAGTCGAAAACATGACTTCGATCAAGTAAATAATTGATGGGCAATTATTTTGAATTGTTTGAAAAATAATTTTATGATCGAAGAAATCTATGTTTCCAATGCAAATGTTTGAATTGTTTCCATTGTAAGATCTACAGTTTCGTAGATGAGTTACATTAAATCAATTTATTTTCAGGGTGGTAAGACCGCCTTTGTGGTGGGGACGCCTGTAGAGCGATTACCGGAATAAAGTCTGCTCGATTATCTGACATGGGTTTGGGTGTCCAACCTTTTCCAGTGAAAAGTACCCCGAAGCCCATGTCACATGACCGAGTAGCTTTATTCCGGTATATGTTCTTCAGCGCCACCTAGTGGTGCCCCGTCCGAACGATCCTAACTTTCATTCTCAGCCTCATTTGGAGGAAATAATTCTGTGATACGTTTCGATGCTGATCTGAAAAAAGGGGAAAAAATGTGGATGTTCGAAATCCCGATAGTAGATCATAGAGGTATACGTCATTTTTATCCTCTTGTATTTTTTTTTATTCTTTCTGTCATTTATTTATTTGATGTTTATTCTTTAAATGTTTTTTCTTGTACAACTACAACGTATTGCCCCCCATCTTCTACGCAATAAAAATGTAAAATTTACTCTCTCTGGTCCTACATCAAAGGGCCATTAAACTGCGTCTCTCCCTCTTCCAAGTCTGTCGTCTGGAAAGGTCCGTTTTGTAATGCAATTCGTATCTTTCTATATAGCTTTCAGTGTCAGTCCCCACTGTTTATAGGAACGAGGGTTGAGAGTGGGAGGGGGGGGGGGGGGTGCAATGAAAGACGATATATACTCATATCCACTAGAGATGAAGATTGTCTACCAATTGATATTACCAATCTATACTATCTCCAAGTATATAATATATTATAATATAATAAATTAAGTTATTATAATCATTTTTAATACATAATTATGTATAATATGATATAGATCATAATATTTTTGTACATATGTGATACTTTTAGGGTATTGGCCACGATGCTTAGGCCTGCCTAGTGATGATGCTTCGAATATGAACCATAACTACATATTTCAAAAGCGTTACATATTCTTCGAAGTTTCACTGGAAGATTATGGAATTATCGAAGTATATTTGTTTACAAATATTTGGTCAAAATATAGATTTTTTTTTTAATAATTCATTTCTGTGTATTTTGTTCTACTCATGTCAGTCTCCGCTATTTTTTATAGGAATGATGGAGGGGCGTTTCTTTACATATATATTTTGAGGATAGCCTATATATATATATATATATATTTTGTGTGTGTGTGTCCAGATAATTGGCCATGCAACCCCATCCGCAGCACGCCTCCCGTATCTCCTCTCTCCCCGATATAAATTCCTGATTGTTGGGAACTGCTGACGACACGCCATGAGAACGTCGAGATTTATATTTCGCTCCACTACGATACTGGTTATCTCTGTCTTTCACTCTCACTTACTATCCATCTTTTCAATCCCGTCTCTTACTTTCTTTCTATAGCTACCTTCTCTGTCTCTCTTTCTCTCTTAATATCTTACTTATACTATCGTTCTTTTCAACTCTCTCTTTTTCTTTCTTTCTATAGCCTCCTTATCTATCTCTTTTTCACTCACTTACTATTCTTTTCTCTTTCCTTTCTTACTTTCGCTCTTACTGCCTCTTCTCTCGCTCTCTTTCTCTCGGCTCTCTATTTATTTCCCTTTATTTATTTTCAGAATACAATTAGGTCTATAGCATGTACGATATCTGACGTAATCAAACTTGGAATAGAAATTTTGCGTGCGTTTTTTTTATAACGTTTTATTTATCTTTTTTTTTATATCCTCTGGATGTGAACTTCAATAATTCGTTTAAAGGACTATATACCCTTTACAGACGTAAATCCAGAGCAGTTACTCTCAAAATAGCCTACTAAGATGACTGTGTTTTAGGATGATTGTGATATCGAAACAATTTCAGATATCCCAAGTTATTTGGCATGCAATTTTGTAACTTTACTGACAATTATTGTGTGAGGCAATCTAAATGCCGTGATACTTGTATGACTGTTGAAAACAGGCTAGCAGTATCTAATACTACTCATACTATACTCATGAGTATGGTAATACTCATTCTGAAGACTGAAATCAATCTTTAGACTGCGCTCAAAGTTGAAATGAGCTAGAGGTATAAACATTTAAAATTAGTTTTATGGATTGTTCGTCACTTGATTCTTTGGTTTTTCAGCATTCTGTTTCGTGTGTGCGAAAACTAACTTCGAAAATAAACTATAGGTATACATTTAAAATTTATTTGTTCGATTGATTCTCTCAGTTCAGCTATAGTTCTTCACATAGGTCAGATAGATTTTATCTTTGAATAGGAGGCAATTTTGAATTTTCGATTTTTAAACCTCATTTTCATATCTTGAAAATTAATTCAGGGATTCAATATATTTTTTTCTATACGATGACGTAGAATGAGAATATATATACAACCACACAGAATTTTGTTACTGTACAAACCTCTTAGGGTAAGGGAGCACCCCCCCCCCTTAAATCTTGACGGATTGTTTTCGGGGTACCAGCTGGAGACAGGTCGCGATCCTGAGCAAGATTAAACGACTGCGTTTTACGCAGGATCGGCACCTGATGCATCAGAGATGTGCCGGAATTCTGCGCATCGAAATAATGGATTGCTGTACATTTGTTATACAAGGGATCAAAATAATTATTTCCAAGTACCCGTTGTTCGAATTTTTTGTGCGCTCAACTTGGGGTCACAAAAAGTGATTGATCAAGCCATATAAAATTAATTCTGACAAACCTTTACTGACTTTATACACACTGAAACTAGCAGACAATATATACAATTGTGGTTACATGAAGTAGTTTAATCCGAAATTGAAAGGCCATTTTAAATAAAACCTACGTACATTCATCGCTAATATTTTCACAGACTATGCTTAGAGGACCTATATGCACATTGTCTTCTGGTTTTATTGTATATAATTTATTAGTATCGGATCTCCAGGATGCAATTTTACCAACCACTTTGTGACCGCAATCGTACATATAAGTACGCACTCCGCATCTATAGTCTTTGGAAATATTATCTGTAGAGTAGGCGTAGGCCTATACGTACATTTTATTCAAAATTTCACATTTTTAACCGCATGTGTACAAATTTTGAAATAAACTAAATATCTTCTATTGATATTTATCCAACCATTATAAATATATATTTGTGAAATCTGAATTATCTTATTGAATGTGTTTTAATTAGATAAGTTTATAGGTCGTTATTCCCGGGAGGAAGTATTAGGACATTTTCGAGGATAGAATATTTGACACTGTTCCGTTAGTTCAAGTCTTTACTGTTCGTTGAAATAATAACCTGAAGAAACTTAATGAAATGCGGCACCTCCACGTATAAATAATTCTCGAGTCTACGGTCCCTAGACCGTATTTATGCGTAGTGTATAATATTTATGGTCTAGGCTGGAGTCTGTGTTCTGATGAGCGTGACCCTGAGTTAACCAGTCGATAAGGAGACACGAACCGCTTGACGCGTGGCTGTAAACTTGGCTCCTCCACCATACATTGCACCATGGAGTTGCGACTCCTCGCCCCTCTCCACTATCTGTCGTGGTGCGAGTACTGAACAGATGCCGTATCAACATTCGTTTCTTAATTCGTTTTTCATTCTGTTTTCATTTAATTTGTTGATAGTTATGAATAGTATAATTAATAACGACTTGAGACAATTATTAGTTTCGATCACTCTTCTGGGATAGCGTTATTTAATGATACTTGATGATAATCTCTAGTAATAACCGTATCACATATTCCTCCACTTTTACATTCTACGTGTTCAATAAAAGTGCAAAATCTATTTCATCGAATTTCTACTTTTGTAATAATTAAATTCCAATTATAATTTTTATTCCGCTTCGGACGGAGTATGGTGTAGTTATATACGAGCTTGCAAACAGTTGATTTCCCCAAGAGACCGTGCCATTAGTATTTTCCGTCGTGCGTCATCAAGGATCGAATGAAAAACCACCCTCTCGACTATAACTACTATAATGAAAGACTCTGCAATATCTCTTCAGGATTATATTCGACGGAAATTGCCATTTATCCAGCTTTGCATCGCGTATATTCTCTCTCTCTTTCCCCCTCTCTCTCTCTCCCCCCCTCTCTCTCTCTCGTCATATATATATATATATATATATATATATATATATATATATATATATATATATATATATATATATATATATATTGGCTGTTGAGCTCAATACCTCGAGTGTAGGTGGATCAAACCTTCCGCTCGATAGCTGTTTGTGGGCGGTGGAGAAGCCCGCTCATCACCGCCAATAATCTTTCGTAGAACAATTGGCAGTCGCTGATGAATGCGCATCAGAGTTTTCCCAAATCTGTTCAACTCGCTGAACGGGGTTCGACCCTCGGCTCACCCGTATAATCTCCATCGCATTAAACGATGATTCATTACTCCCTCCAGGTTTCCCCGGTCGATATAACCGAGGAGATTCGAGATATTGAAGGAAATGTATTTATTACGAGAGCGTCTATAGCACAGGACTTTCAAGTTTTTATATGGAAAAACCTTACTTGGTTCTGACATTTATTATCAGGATAACAATCAGGTATACTAGTATCCACGAAAGAGTTCTACCAACCAAATAATTTTGAAAACCTCTACGTAATCTCTGTGTAACTTTGTCGTCAAGAATTTGTCAGTTTTGAAAGATGTAAATGCTTTTCTTATCGTAAATCTCGTCCTAATATATAATGAAATTTTGAAATTGGTTTTGCTATACAAATGTCACGGTGATATTTGTGTTTATTATGTTGGTAAAAGACACCTTTTTTCGTGGATACGAATACATATGATATACAAATTATAATGGTACCGGTGTATCTGAAACGTGATAAACTTGATAAAAGAATTATTATCTATTGTTAGATATTCATTTATATAGTAAAATTGATAACCTACTGAAAATTATAATGATACCAGTATCTAAAAATTGATACACGAAGATATACGAATTATAATCTATAGTTTGATACTTATATAATCAAGAATGATAACCTATAATAATAATAGTTATAAAACTGTGATTAGTTGAATTGATTGTAAAAATGGTCACTAATTTAATCATATAGGCTTCGAGACTATATATATATATATATATATATATATGATAAATTTATAAAACTAGAGTCGTAGGCGCTTATAAAAATATGAAATATATAGAAAATAGAAGATATTGTTGTTATTTGAATGAGAAATGAATAGTTTGTTCGTCCGTATCCTTTCTACTTGCTATGGTAACCTGCCGAGCATGATATATATACACTTGAGTTTATCTTTCAGTTTCAGTTTCTCATTGTTATCTTTTCGAATACGCACTCGATATTTCCTCGCGTAAACGCAAATCTACCGTACAACCTACATACCTTAGCTCCACATATTTTATAAGTAAATCTTCTAAACAAAATAAACATACATTTTTATTTGTTTATGCAGAATTTCTATTGAATAATTTTCAACGAAATTTATATAAAAAAAATATTTGAATATAATGAACTTATAGTATGAATTAAACGGTAAATATCGGTATGGTTGGTTGGCCATGATAGCTAGTTATTATATATTCGGTCGAGTTTATTCGACCTGGAACTCGGAGGTGGAACTTTGTTATTTTTGTATTACTATTCCATAATATTATCCTATAACTTGGAAACATCAGAAAATCTTTACGTATATGAACAGAAGCGTATATGTAGGTACAAGAGGTAGTTAAAATTCTGTAAAGGAACCACCAAAACTCGACTCTCTTTACTTTCGCATTTTCATGGAACTCCAATTTATTCGGCCCAGCTGTTTCTGGGGCTGTAATTCCATAGCCAAGAAAAAATTATGTGGTGTACCAACTGAATAATTGTAAAAACTTCGGTAATTACATTATTATCTCGCTGTAACTTTGATGAAGTTTTATTCAGTCATTTGAAAGATGCAGTTATGTTAATATCGTGAATCTCGTCATGTAAAATCACTCGTCACCCTTAAAATACCACTGCTATACGAATATAATATTTGGTGATATTTGTGTTTGTTATGTTGGATGAAAATCTGTGTACGCAACACAAATACCATCGTTATATTTGTATATACTTGTGTCCACAAAAGAAGGGATAGAGGTGACGGTCGCCCGGAACCTTCACATTTCGTGGATATGGCTCCTGTATTTTTGGTGTTCTGTGATTTTTTTTCTTGACGTGAGTTACGACAAGAGACACAACTACATCATTCAAAAACGTTAAATCCTTGAAGTTGCAGGTGGATTATATATAATTACCCAATTGCTTACAATTATTCAGTTGGTAGACAACCTTCTTTCGTGGATACAAGTATGTGTACGTACCATAAGTAATTCTAGAAGGTTTGTCGATCTCCTTGATGAATTCCGTATTAGATTTGTCCTGAATAATTCTGTTTGAACGCTGGAAGGTTGGTAACATTGACATGTACGTCGGGTGAAGATTGAAATGTTCGGTGTAGGCTCACTTCGCCACCTGATCTTTAAAGCTGACTTTTATGAGAAAAATGGATGACTTTTTTGTGAGAGGGGGTAGGGGTGGTGGAAGCTGGCTTTAACGCGATCGTACGTCTTCATGTCATATCCTGCAAAGTCATATTATATATACCCGTTATTTTCAATTCCACGCGGTGACATAGTTGTAGAGTTATATCCACGAGAGGAGATGGTCGTCTACCAACATAACAGAAAAATCAACGTTTTTATTCATAGAGCTGTAGTATTTTTAGGGTATTTTGATTTTTCTAAACTAGAAAAGTAACAGCATATTTCAGAAGCGTTCAAGTTGAGGGGGGATTATATATTATGTCGGAAGTATTTCATTTATTTTGTTTGTGTACACCTTCTTTTTTCGTGACTGCGAGTGTACGGAAATATGTCAACTCGTATATTAACATTTCTTTTATTGCACAGATTTTCATATAGCTGTAGAATTGCAACAGTTCAAGAAGATATTTGTCTGCATCATGATTTGTGTCAGTGTATGTTGATATGTTATAATATTATGCATATCTCATTTTGTCGAGTCGAGATGTGTACAAACCTGTAGATAATCATGCACCAGATGCAAAAGCGTGATGTAATGTAGAATTGTTCTTCGAATTCTCTCTCGTTTTCGTTTGTTTTCAAAGATTTTCATTATGTATTGTGATGAAAAACCACCCCCTCAACGGATTTTGTAATATTAATAACAAATGAATAATAATTATTTGATGGTTTAAAAGGTTTAAATTTACGTAATTAACATGATCTCATTTAAATGTGCTACTTTTGGAAATTATATATTTTACTATACTTGTACGAATCAATTAATTCTCTGAAAATATTGAACTTTTTTTTTTCATCAACATGTTGAAGATTACACGGAGTCATTGTTCCCCAATCAAGGGTATAGCTGCAAGGTAGGATCGTTCGGACGTGGGCGATACTACCAACCCAGGGGGTGCATCCCAGTACGATTCAATTCGCTTTTAGCTGCTTACTTCCGGTTTTTCTATATACTTTTAGCACATGTTTAACTCGAGACTGGGTTTATCTTGTACAGGAATTCACCCCCTGGAGAATAAATTATTTTATTTTAACTCCACAAACTGTTTATATTATGAGATGAGAAATATTTTTCCAGAAATTTAAGAATGTTTTTCTTCTTCAAACGGAATGTTATGTATAAATTCAGTAATGAAATTAGTCCTTTATCCACATAAAATTTCAGAACACTAACCATTTTCAAAAATAATTTCTTCCAATTCAAATGTTCATCTAACAACACTACGATTCAAGTTTCAACTAATTGTAAGCCGTGTTTCTTACATTTTGTATTAGATCTATACTCTGCAGCAGCTCTACAGTATGTTGACTACATACACCCTTAAATCAACCCTTCTATTCCTCATTTCCTTGCCTCACATGCGAGGCACACACTCATTTACCGTGCCGCTGAATTACAGTATGCCAGCCAGCAACCTACTCTAATTAAATTCCGGTCTAAAGTCTAATTCAAATTTTTATTTCACATCCCCGTGCACCGCGGGGTGGAAAGGGGGATGGTACTGTAGTGCGCTTGCGTCAGTTTTGTGATGTATAGTCGAAACAGGAAGAAAATGTTGTTGTGTAAATTTAATATAATTTCAGTTTGTTTTAGTAGGCCAATGTAGTATGTTTTCGTATTTCAGTATATAATTATTATGCGCAGGGAAATTACGTTTGATGATCGGTTTAATAGTTTAATATAGTTATTATAAATATCGATGTGTAATTGTACATTCTTCAAGTGGAATTACGAATCATAAATTAATACAGCCTAGTCGTATAGACGATGTCTTACTGAATGATTTGTTGCTTCCATGTGGCCTTTTTAAGTGGTGTTACTCATTTTTGTGTTCATTGTTGTGTTCACTGTTCATAAGTGACAACACTGTATCCCCTAAATTGTGTTCTCCAATCACAACTTCGGTATTAGTTTGTTTGTCCTCAACTTTTCAAATTGCTATATATGGTAACCTGCCAAACATGCAAAATATTATGTTTACGTATTAGGAAGAGGGCCGACTATTCCGCTATTGATGGCAGGGTAGGCCTACTAGAATATTCACCCTTCCATTATTCTCAACAATTTTCTCAAGTTATTCATAAGTTATACCATAAAAATGACACAATTGCTAATATAGTTCTGAAAAATGTCAATCCAACGTTTGAAAAAATATTCCAATAGAAACATTCAATATGATTGTCTTGATTCAAAAGTGAATATTAAAAAAAAATGTCTCAAAATGTTTGTCTGGCCAACAATTCAACTAGGATCTAATTAGGTTACAGCACTGTAATAGAATGTTGTTTAGAGTAGTTAGAGTACACTTCACATGTGTGCGTATAGCTACTTGATGGCACAAGTTAGTTATAGATAGCTATAGGGTATCCAAACACGAAACTCTAGTATACACCACTATCTACTTGCGGGAACGAAGACGTCTTCTGTACATATACCATCTTTTATCTTCGTAACTAATTAATGGTCTAAGATTGATACAAGCCAGCATTTCCTTCTTCCAAGCAATACGTACAACTTTCAACTTGCTCCCATTGGCCGAGGGAATTGCGGGTTACTGAAGTGCACTTTCAACTTTGCATAAGAGAATTATTACGTAACATCGCCATCCCCCCCTCCCCCTTGTCCTTTCGTCCTTATTTTCTTTGCCTTGCAACTATATATATATATATATATATATATATATATATATATATATATATATATATATATATATATATATATATATATATATATATATATATATATATATATATATATATATTTGTACTCCTAGAGTGAACCCCTATTCTTATATTGTTACATCCCAAGAGCAATAAGTCCTCGTTGAGATTCGCTCTTCTAGACTATATTTACAGTCTTATGTGTACTCAAAATCAGGAGTGTTGGAGTGGTCGAAACCGCCGTGCGCTAACGATGTGTGAAAGAAAAGACTGTCGATCGTCGCCGTCAGTTTTGTGTCCATACTTTTTGTGTCTCGTCGTATCTTATCGTATACGTGTATCCACGAGAGAAGGTCTCGGGCGACTGTTCCTCACTTTCCTACACCACTAACGCAAGGGTGGTTCGCGCCTTCTTTCGTGGATACAAGTAGACTTGCAATTGTATCTACATGTGTACTTGTGTGTCCTCGAAAGAAGAATTAGTTGTTTACCAACTAAATCAAATATGTAAAAACTAGACCAAGATTTTTTTTCTCCCTACTGTGAATGTTTTTTCTCCCTTCTGTGAATGTTTGAATCGGTTCTCAGCCCTGAAATTATTACCTCACTATCAATTGTTTGTTGAATGAGTCATCTTACTTTTGTTCATTCTTTGGAGTGATAAGCTCGCCCTTGTGGTGCCCCATCCATACGATCCTATCTCTCATCAGTAGCCTTAGTTGGGGAACAATGATTTTGTATCAAGTTTCGATGTTATTAAAAAAAGTAAACACTTACGTAATTGTAGAGAAACTCACCTCAGCTTTAAACATTGACCGCTTTCGAAAGGTGTAGTTGTGGTTCTAATTGTTAATCTCGTCCTTAAAATCATTTTTGTCATGTTGTTATTTAACTTACCTGAATCCACGAAAGAAGAAGGTCGTCTACGAACATAACAAACACAAATATGGTATTTTGAGGACTTACGATTCAGCAGGACGAGTTTTACGATTAATATACACAGTATCTTTCTCAAAATAGGTCATGTTCAAAGATATAGTGAGTTACTCGACAATTATTACAGAAATGTCTCCAATTATTCAGCTAGTATAAAATCTTCTTTCGTAGATACAATGTGTTCATATATATATATATATATATATATATATATATATATATATATATATATATATATATATATATATATATATATATATATATATATATATATATGTGTTCATATATCTCCCTAGATACCAAAGTCTTTCAGAGTACTGTAAATATATGTGTGGTACTGTGTTACTGAGATAGGATCATAATATATGAACTCAGCGACTGCATTGTGCTTTGTTTGCTTACTATAAAGTAGTTTTGCGGTGGAGAGTTATTACTTTCCATTATCGGGTTTAACTTTAAGCTGCACACCACTCGGAAAGGAAGGGCTATACTTGGGTCCACGAGAGAAGAAGGTTCCGATCGACCGTCCTCCCTATCCGACACCATTGACGCTCTTGTGATTCGCTTCTTCTTCCATGGATACTAGTAGATATACTTGTATATCCACAAAATATCAAGGTTTCGAACGACCGTCCCCCCCTATTCCACAACACTATCGCTCGTACGATTCGCTCCTTCGTCTTTTGTGGATTCAAGAATATACTTAAATCAACGCAATTTGAATAATCCGAGCGACCGTCCCCCCTATTCCACACCACATGCGCCCGTACGATTCGCATCTTCATCTATTTTGGATTCAAGAATATACTTATAACCATGAAAGATCAAGGTCCCGAGCGACTGTCCCCCCTATTTCACACCACTAACGCGCGTATGGTTCGCGCCTTCACCGTGACCACAACTCGACTTGTGGTGTGTATGATATCCCCGAGTTGTAAAGTACGTGATTGCGGTGTTGACCCCTCTGTTGACGATGTTGTCGTGTTGACGGCGTGAGTTGACCGAAGGGGTGTTGACTAGACTGATACTTCAATGGCTTTGATACGAATATCATTTCCGACGATTTAGTTTTGAATAATTTACTTGTGTGGACATAATGCCGGTTGTTATATCTGGTTGTGCTTGTCTGCAGTGTAGTTGGACTGCGTTGCAAAACGGTGCCATAATCGTTGAAATGTAATGAATAATTATAAAATACCATCGGATAAACTGTTTGTCGTTCACATACCAACTTGTAACATTATATTACTTCGGAAATATTATTTTCTGTAGGCATATGAATTATTATCGATTGAAGTATATCGGTAAAAATTAAAGTTATTCCTTCAGAACATTGAGGAACTACGAAGAATCTTAGATTTCACTGCAGCCGTGTTATGTCCCTTTCTATGCCTGTGACTACACCTATATTTTGCTAGAAATTAATTTCATTATTTTTCAGCTGAAAGGTCAAGATTATTGGAACATAATTGCGGGTTATCCTGGTATTGAAACAAGAAAAGTTAATGTGAATGAATAAGATATTGTTGTGTGAAAAATCATAACTTCACATCAACTTTAACTTACATTAACAACATTAACTTTAGGAAATTTCACGAGCAAAAACACTGAAAGTTTCAGTTTTGTTATGTTCCAAACAGGGACTGAACGTCATACTTGATTAAATATCTCGACGTCTAGAAGGAGCCTTTTTTATATTTCTTGTTCAATTTAGTAATATATCTGGATTATACTATATATTGAAAATTCGTCGAAATCCTTTTTTATGGCTATGGTGGAGTCACTTTATTTATCTGTCATTTCGATAAGCCTATTGAGCTATACGTATTGGCGACCGTTATTAATCGGACCATCGGTCCATGTCACCATGCACATGTGGACGTTGTTGTTGTTGTTATTCCGCGCAGCCTAAACTCACCTAAATACACCCAATCCAACTGACTACCCAACTTAACCCCAACTAACCTACACTAACTAACCCCACAAAACAAACATCATAAACTAATTCAATCTAAAAAAAAAACAATCTAAAACCTGTTTCCGTTCCGACAAATAGCCACTTCGATCCGTATCTCAGTAAACGTTACGGCTTAAGCAGTAACTTCAGCTGTAAAACGTTTAAAACGCGTCATCTCAGTATAATAAAGTTCCGACCGGTCGAGTCTATAGTAATTTACTCGACCATTATTCATGAAAACTTGTCCCATGCGTTTAATTACGCGCGAAAGTGACGTATATGGTTGCGGTTATATAAAGTGGTCGATCGAGCTACATTAAAATCCACCCCGAAGGAAATATGTTGATGCTGTAAGCACTGAAACTATAAGACAATGTGTAGACGCACTCCACGCTTAATCTGTGAAAGAATTAGCTGTTAAATGTGCGTAGTTCGTATTCAAATCAAAATCAAAATTTCGGATTGAATCATTTTATATGGTCCGAAGTGTACTGAGTTTGAGATAACTCTATGTTTTACCAGACATCGAGATCAACTCCTCTTCCAGAGAATTACGGTTTTATCTAGTTTCAAGAAAGCGAATGCAAAAGTTTAATAACATCGTAATAAAATGGCCGTAAAGAACAGATATGCTGTCAGTTTAGTTAATCTTTATCGTGTCTGGGAAATGTATTTCGCTTGTAAATATGTGAAAAGTTCTAGAAACTTCTGTACTCGCGCGTGTTTTCCCCTGACAATTCCTTGACAAAGTCCATCTAGCTCTACCCTTCCATCACTGTCATGTTGGCGATTACTATTCGGACAAAACAAAACGACATCCAATAAAATGTCGATTTCTTTTCCCCTTTCGTTGTTTGAGTTGTTTTTTCTGTTTTTTCTAGTCAAACAAAAGTTAATATAATGAGTTTTCTTTTTGTTTGTCCACGAACGTCCAAGTAAAATAAACTGGAATCGTTTGTCTCAGTAGCCCCTATGTCCCGGGGATAATGGTTTACACTTATCCATTTTACATTTTCTATAAAATGTTTTGCCTCCCTCCGTTGCTCAATCAACTATCACCGCTTTAGAAACTGAAGTCACCGTTGGGACTCTCATAAGGCATGCGTTTTTGTCAACGTTTTTTCACTTATCACTTCATAGTTTCGTTATCACCTCTAACAATAATCATCGCTTAATTTTTTTTTTTCAATTCCCATTCATGTTGAATGAAATTTATACTTTTTATGTATTATTGTTGTTTTTCGTCTATTCGTGTGATAACTGTTCTCGTTCGTATATATAAGCTTCGTTCAAGTGATGTCACACATTGTTTTAATAAGTGGACAACAATGTTACCCAAATTGTGTTCTCCAATCAAAACCTCACTATTATTTTGTTGCCCTCAACGTCACTAGTTGCCGTGGTAATCTGGCAATTAGGCTACCTACCTATACAACAAGCTTTGCTCGCTATTATTCCACACTTTAATCCGAACTATATAAAAAAACACGAATATAACAAAATCCTCACACATGAATTAAAAGTTGAAACTAAAAGTAGTCAAGGTGTTAGCCTTTTATAGAAGTTGGCGGGTTTCTATAGCCTATCGTAAATTGTAACAAAGTTGGCTGGTGTAGTTCAACTTTCGACTTTTGTTTCCTAAACTTAATTCCGAGTTGCTTTCAGGATAAGCAACCTAATTAAAGAGTATTACAGAGTCGAATCATTGAGTCAACACTTTGGAAAATTCGACGTGTCTCTTTATTTTTGCCTCTCATAAAAGATACATCCTATGTATATATATATCTACTCTTCCGCACTTTCTTGTCGTATAACCTCTTCCGTCGTTTGTTATATCTTCTCCATCCATTCACTGATGTCTTCACCGTTGTTCCTCTCCCTCCTCCTACTCAATTCCATTTAACAACATTTTCCTTTACACCCTCCTATATATATATATATATACTTCCTCATTCTCTTTCTTCATCCCACTACCCCCACCTCCCCTCCTTCCCTCTTCCTTCTAGATCGCGCACAGTTTCTTGTTTTTTTGTTGGTGTTGCAATTGACGTCTGCACAATTACACTCCAACGCCCCCCCGACGTACAATTCGCCTTATTACGGATAAGCAAACTCGAGTTGGCATGGCTACCACCATGAAGATTGGCTACCGAGAAACTTCTACACAAATTGAGATAGATTATAGAGGATAGAATCTTGGAGATTATATTCCGCGTCGAGGTTTCAACTATGTTCTATCTGTGTTGTTCACATTGCGCCCTTGATTAAATTAGTCGTTTTACGTAGTAACGCCCGTTGGCGGGTGTTAAATTGATTACGCGTTTATATTTTCACTGTTTAATTCATTTCTATGTCTATATTCATTTTGGTACTATGAAGTATTTAGCAGTTTCTTGTATTGCTCGTTAGACTTAGTTTGCTATACTTGTGTCTACGAAAAACGACGGTCGTCTACCGCCGAAGTAATTTAAAACTTCGGCAAATAGATTTGGCAATGATTTTTAACCTTTGAAAGATGTGGATGTAGGCCTATATCTAATCGTAAATCTCGTCATGAAATATCATAATACTCCAAAAATACACATGTATACAGAAATAAATGCTTTATTTACGTGTATTGTATTGGTAAATGATTTTTTTTCATGGATACAGATGCAAGTACATTTAAGTTCACTCAGGGCCTACATATAAGTTTTTTAAGAAAACAAGAAAAAAATTGTAAAAAGCGAAGTAGACGTACTCGCCTTTGATATAAATTATATTATTAAATCTGTCAACTAATTTAATATTGCTATCTTGCCACTTGCAGTTGGTTACTTTTGTAAGTTGAAGTTTCGAAGGTGACAATAACCTACTACATTTATTCTATCGAGTGGTGATTATTCCTCCGTACAAAGGCATTCATCCTTCACTTCCAAGACAAAACCCTCTCCGTTTAGGGAGGTCATGAGACAACGAGAGAGAGAGAGAGAGAGAGAGGGAGGGAGAACGACGAGAGAGATATTTCCTTCCCGAGAAAAACCAATTAAAAGCTCGTGAATCAGGAATCAAACCCATGCACTCTCTTTCATCCCACAGAGGGACAATATCTCGATCACCCATTGTCTTCCAGTCCTGTCTCTGCTTCCCCCTTCCCCCCTCTCACCACCCCCGTCTCGCGACACCTAGTACGTACAATGCATTTTGATTAAATACTCTTGCCTTTTGTTGTTTCCAGTCCGCGTCCCCTGCCGTCCCTACGGCCGACGTGCCCGCCGTACACTTCGAGCCTCAGGTCGCGATGTTGTGCCCGGAGGTCAACCAAGGTCAGAGCCAATCCTACCACTCTCAGTACATGAGCGAGGCGGGTCATTGGGTCACCGACCTTGATAACAAGGCTACTTGCCTGAAGGATAAACTACAGATCCTGGAGTACTGCAAGAAGGTAGGATTAATGATGATCTATTATGGTATTTATAGGCCTGTATCCACCCTTCAGTTAGGGGTAAGTCGGTGGTCAAGTTATTGGATACTTGAGGTCAGTGTGGGGTGATATAATGAGTCCCAGAGGACCCAGAGACAATCGATATATGTTTTGATGATCTTTGATAATTTAGCCCATGATACACACTTTAGTAAATTAATTGTTCTTATTATTTAAATATATTTTTTCAAATATATTGTATGTATATATTCGCTACTGCTCAAATATTTCCTATACTCAGAAAATCTTCTATAGCATTGATGAATTTCTCTTTCCCAAGCAACACTATATAGACAACGATTCTATTGTCATATTATATCGTTTTACTATTCGTTTCAATCATCCCTTTCTGACTAGTCATTTAAATTTTTAAATTTTGATCTTTCCTATATTTGTATTATGTGCAAATCTGTGGAACAAAGAATAAAGACAATGAATATAATGAATGTTGTTTCCATAAGACCCAGAATTACAAAGTGAGATTTATGAGTAGAAGAGATTTGGTCCTGATTATCTTATTATAGTCTTCTTGATGATACACATTGTTGTAATAAGTGGATAACAATGTCCTCCAAACTGTGTTCCATCACAATATTTATACTATAGTTTGTTTGTCCCCCCCCCTCCCCTCCTTTCACGTCCCTATAGTTGCTATGGTAACCTGACAAACATGCTGGATCCCTATAGCCCTATCAAGTCATTGTGCCCGCCATTGCTGGTAAACCCCCCAGGAGAATTCGACACAAAATCTCCGACTCGATTCGAATGTCACAAGTCTCAACGTAACAAACAGAAAACTCACTGTCACATTCGTATATGTGTTGAGTATTTTGTGGAACAATGATTTTTTTCGAGAGAAAAGGCATCTTTCAAAAACGTTGAAAGACATCACAACCCTGAAACTAGATTGTAACTTATGATGACGATATTTATCTCCCTTATTATAGTGAAAACTAGAAACGATCATCTCAGTTTCAGGAATTATAATTGATTTGATATCATGCAGTACCCGGTCATTTTTTTGAGTCGTGACGTAGACATTACTCAATGATTCTGTGTATGCTTCTGTACAGAATCGGTGATACCTACGTCATGACTCGTGGTGGAATTTCTGGAGGACCAAAAAAATTGATTCGAATTTCTGAAATTGAGATGATGATTTCTAGTTTTCTCTATAATTAGGCCCGATTTTACGTATCTTAGTTAAGTACTAATCCACTAACTATTTGTTAAAGGTACGAAAATATCACATGTAACCAAGGGGGATAACAAGTTAATCCGCTAACTATTGCTTAATCCACTAACAATCGATTCGTAATACCGGCCCTTAGGGAAATTAATTTCGCCATTTTTAACTAAAATCCAATTTAGGGATTGCGATGTCCTTCGAATATTACAGCTAGTTTCTATAATTTCCGAAGTTTTTACACTGATTCAGTTGTTAGTTGACCTCTTTCTTTCGTGGTTTTCTTTCGTGGCTTTTCTTTCAAGTAGGCCTATATGTACACTTTCAGTCACATCTAGTATGGAGTCACATTAAATGCATCCTGAATGAATTTACTGATATTATGTGGGCTCATTTTTATTTTCACCATAGTACCTTTGCTGTTTGGCTAAACACTGATTAGTATTCACTTCCGAGCATAGATTCATTTGATTATATTTCAAGATACCCGGCACCTCCACCAAAAACTAATATCTGATTGTTGATCTTCGATTCGAGATATAGAGCTTGAAATGAA
The DNA here is from genome assembly GCA_907164805.1 of Brachyptera putata. Taxonomy (NCBI): domain Eukaryota; kingdom Metazoa; phylum Arthropoda; class Insecta; order Plecoptera; family Taeniopterygidae; genus Brachyptera; species Brachyptera putata. Next base: position 16,183,019 of record OU015467.1, on the reverse strand, counting down.
AGTGAAAGTCACTTTCTTCTGCATCTGATATTCCAGACAAAGAACAAAGAACAAATAACATTCAAGTAATGATTTGTCTAGCCAGGCAGATAAAAGACTTTTATTTTTCATTCAAGCTGTACTAGACTAGTAGATAGTCATGTGTTATTTTTGTAATTTTTATCGTTGTACAGTTTTATTGTTGTATCACCAAGTGTTTTATTGACGTATTCCAACTCAAAAACACAATATACCGGAATCAAAAAAATCACTGGAATCAAAGATATAGGCTATCGAAAAAAATTATCACTCGAAATCAACCAAAATCGACAAAAAACAAGAAAGCACAAGAAGTCCAAAAACATTGAGTTGAATGGAAATAATGACTCGAATTAAAAAAGAAGTCAAATAAAAATATTTAAAAAAAACGCTCGTAATTGAAAAAAAACACACGAGCTCTAAAAAAAATCATTCCTGATTTTTGAATCAAAACTCGGGTTACATCAAAATATCAAGTAGTTGATCCTCGGTAGTACCCAATACAGCCCCCTATGTTTACTGGACTGGGAAGTTATAGGCTATTTGCCAATCCTCATGTCACAACACCCATTCAGCTGAACCCGGCGCCTCGTAACGCAAATATCTACTCCATACTAGCTCTCCTGCCGAACGGTTCATCGCAATATGTTGCGGACATAAATCATCAAATTGGCCAGATTCTGAAAACCAATCTGATAGCGACGTGTATATAATATATTTGTGCAGTAAATCAACTGTACCCCTAGCTGCCATATCGAGTACAATTATTATATTTACTTCTATTATCGACTGAATTTATTCTCACTTGAGGTCGCGAGTCAATATAACGATAAGTTATTTCGTTTACTATATGAAACGATATTTAATCGATATACTTGTATTCACGAAAGGAGAAGGTTGTCTACCAACTGAATAATTGTAAAAACATCGGAAGTTACCTAATGTTGCTAAAGCTTTAACGATTTGACGGTCCTGAAAGATGCAGTTGTGTTTCTTATCTTAAATCTCGTCCTAAAAATCAGAAGACGCTAAAAATACTACTTCTATACAAATAAAACAATTATATGAATTTGTTTAACTCTTTTTTCCATTTTTAATTTTTTTAGTTCACTAGGCCTATATGTATGAGTTATTGCATAATACAGAGTAGTTTAATATAGTTCGAAACATTTACCGTACTATTGTGTAGTACAAAGTTTATTAATTGCGTATGCTTTCCAGCTTCAAAAGGTTCTATATTTATTCAAATCCGCAATACAATTTCATTACTATACGTTGTACGTACATGTTCACATTACAACACAACATGTTCACAAAATCCACATCCGTTCATCTCTCATAACCTCATATTCCGTTTTCTAGAATAAATGGAATTTGTTATTGAAATATAAGCTTTTTACTCGCTCTATTATTCATTTTTATTTTCATAACATTATATTTGATTGGTATTGTTGTGTATATTGTGGAGACGACAGTATATACATGTTTCCACGAAAGAAGGAATTGCTAACGTAACAAACACAAATATTATTTTAATATTCGTAGGGCCTATCTGTTTATTAGAATATTATGACTTTTCAGGACGAACTTTAAGATGATGAACAGCATCTTTCAGAAGCGCTGAATCCTTGAATCTGATGCGAGATTGTGTAATCACCAGTTTTTACAATTATTCAATTTATATTGGGTTTAAAAACGCACTCTACAGATGACTAAGATCTATTGGCGACGGTGAATGATATATGGGATGATGAGATGGAAGGTTATTTTATTAGTGTTTTTTGATAGTGAGAAGGAGTCGGTCATGGTATGTTGTTGAGGAACCATCCTATTGACCTGAACGATAGAGGGAAACCACGAAAAAACCCTGTCGGGATGATCGACCATGGCGACATTCGAACCCCGGTATCCTGACTGACGGTTCAGTGTGCTAGCCACTCGACTACTCCATTGACTAAAGAGATATTCAAGTCGTCCCATGTAAGTTAGGGCCTATTTCACGAAATTCAAAACCATTTCATTATTACCTGAATTTACGTTATTCATCGCTACACATTCCTATAGCGCTGCTAGCAGTCAAGTTGAAACTTGTCAGACATCCCAGGCAAGCATCCATCTAACCGTCGACTGAAGCATAATCGCCGAAACGATTTTCAGCACTGTTAGCGGTGATTGACGGTACTACAGGGTGTGGGGAGGGTAGAAACAAAGCAGTGGGGATAAGAGTGGAGATGAATCTTGATTTAACATTCAGTAAACTGTCTTTGTATCTCTTTAGTCTATGACCACTCGTTTCAGTATTATTTAGTTTGTAGACGACCTTCCTAACAAGTCTGAATGCGTGTTTTCCACATGGATAGGCTCATTTCATGTTCTGTCATTTCATGCGCTATCACTCGACCTCCTCATCAGGCAGACGCACAATAACCTAATTGCGAGATTGTTAGATGTTACACCAACTTTCAGATAGCAATTACAAGTCGTGTCTCCCAGTTAACGCGCAACGCCCTCCTGTCGCCATGGTTACGGTCCGACACTCGGAGATAGTGTCACGTGACGTCACCTTTCTGTCGAAAGTTTGGACGCTTAAAGGACGTCACAACCCTGGAACCAAGTTTTAACGAATAATGACGATATTTATTCAGATAATTTGAGAGATAACTAGAAATCAAGTACCAAGATAAAGTTACCGTGGAGACATTATGGAGGGTGAAATACCGGTAGTCAGTGGCGTAGGCCGAACTAAACCGCGTGTGAGTTCTTTACTCCGGGGTCCATAGTTGCTAGAGACGTTCCAGGTTGATTTCAGTCCTTATACATTTTTTTAACATTTTTTTTCACCCCACTATATTTTTTCCTTCTAGACGTAGGTTAGTCCAAAGTTGAATAATTATCGCTGTGTCACGAAGAACAAATCATTATTTTCCTCAACTGAACAAAAAACAACCAAAAAAAACTGTATGTATACATGTTTAACGATAATCTGAGTGCTGAATCAATTGAACCATGGTGGTATTAGGCAAACCCGGCTCCTCCACCAATGAAGTTGAATAGTGTCGAAACGGTTCCAAGCCCTCTACACGGCGAACCAACGCAACCCTCAATGCATCTTGGTTTAAATCTTTATACGCATGGCAATTAAGGTGTAGACAGAATGAAGAGTAGAATGCCGGTATAGTATATATGAAGCCGTGGAATTTGCATAGTTATTAATCTATGATGCCGTGAGAGAGAATTTGCCGGCAATTAATAAAAATTGTAGTCTGGGGGGAGGGGGAAGCTATATATTCATTAGTCTAGACTTGATAATTGACACTTTCAAGTTATTTTTAGTTTGTTTTTTCCATCTTGAGATATCAGTCCATTAAAGAGTTAGCTTTTGCGCTGAAAGGAATTTCATTATCTCGAATGTTTGCATAACTTATTACTAAAACTGGTAAAAAACCCTTTCTGAGTAAATAAGATATACACATATTAATTATTGTGTATATAGTCCCTGTTTCCTATTTTTTTATGTTTTGTTATGACTGGTGCATGGGAAACGACACTCAATTGAATTACAGACTTCATTGAAAGATTTCTTATTTTTCTATAACTTCAATTTAATTTGACTTGCCTTATATAATCATTTTGTTTTAAATACCAATAATCATATAATATCTTATATCTAATTCTTTAAAATGGTATATTTATTCCAACTTAAAAACCGTCACTACGTATCCCATATCCCACAGTATCAGCTTTAATTTTGTTACAATTAATTGCTTTTTCGTGAATCTCCTCATTTTTCAACAAACGGTCCCTTGATTTCTGGTCAGAATATGTAACATTAATTTCGTATTCAATGTATGAATACAAAAATTTACTGAACGATAACATCTGAATTGTTAAAACAGTACAAATTGGATTTCTATTTTCGTATATAAACTAGTGTCCACGAGAGATGAAGGCTCCGATCGACCGTCTCCCTCATCACAACCTACTAGGGCACGGGTGGTTCGATACTTCATTTTCCGCGAGTATAGCGATATAAAGCCTATACATATGTATATATACTCTTAAGAGTCCATGGGAGTCGATTTAGCGAAATATCAGTTTTTTGATTATAACTGTTGAACGGTACGAGATATCATAATTCTAATAAAAGAGGACACAAAGTTACTTTCGATAACTTCAAGATGGTGAAAGTTGAACTATCCAACTCATCGCATAAATTGTCAAGTGTATACATCTAAAAAAATTTTTTTTTAGATGTATACACTTGACAATTATGCGACATGAGTTCTATAGTTAAATGTTTCATACCATCCTGAAAGTATTATAAGTATCAGTGTTTCCTCTTCATTAGAACTTTGATATCTCATATCAATTTGAAAGTCACAAGTACAACAATGATAAAACACTTCCAATTACAAAAATAAAAACAATTGACGACAATCTAATAAAAGTTTTCGTGTATAAATTGTGGAAAAGACGGGAAAACTTCCGAAACGAATATAACATCACATCATGTCGTATTGGAGTTGGGAAATGTCGAGTGACAGTTCGAATTATTCCCAGTTTAGTTTTCAAATCGAGGACGGCTAACCGTTCGAAAGTTATCAGCAAAAAACTGATATTTCGCTAAATCGACTCCCGTGCCCTCTTAATTGACCTTTTTTTATTCGATGTCACTTTACATTTTGATAAATCCGACACTGCCGTGACACATTTAATTATTCTCTCTCTGAAAAAGTATCAACTTGATACAATGTCGGGTTTTATTTTAAATAATTCAGGAGTTATATAATATGACGGAAACAGGAGTTCTGTTTCGCCGTCCTCGATTTGAAAACTAAACTGGGAATAATTCGAACTGTCACTCGACATTTCCTAACTCCAATACGACATGATGTGATGTTATATTCGTTTCGGAAGTTTTTCCGTCTTTTCCACAATTTATACACGAAAACTTTTATTAGATTTTCGTCAATTGTTTTTGTTTTTGTAATTGGAAGTGTTTATCATTGTTGTACTTGTGACTTTCAAATTAGAGGTCTCATTTCTGTGTGAGTGATCACAAATCTCAACTGTCATGTCTTAATATTCCCATTTTATAATTATATATAGAAGCATAAAATGTATATATAATTTTATTAAATAATTAATGAAAATAAACTATTATAAACATGACGTCGTATATTTTTACTCTCAGGTATATTCATGAATTGCAAAGTGAAATCAACTAGATGAGATAAGTGAGTAGACTTAGTGACGCGCACTTATAGTAATGAATTTTATAATGTACGATTTCCGAGAAATAATAACTTATTAATGAATAAAATAAATCGTAGAGTAACATCCATATATTGAAAATTCTTTCAACCTATACTCGTGAAAGCTGGGCCAGATAATTGTTTCAAAAATGTAGGTAATTGATGTTCAAGTGATAACAATTTCAACATACATGCTGATGAAATATATTACTTTATGTCCTTCGCCAATGGTTAAACTTGATCTAACACTGTAGCTATGTTCGGCGTTTCTTAAAAGTTGAAAAGTTGTTGAAAAGTTAATAAGATAAAAAGTTGTTACTATAGAGCTATTTGATTGGCTGTTCCTTTTTTTATATAAAGCTATATCTAAAGTGAAAGTTAGTTCATTTTTAGTACAGTTGGTCAAGTACCGGTACAGTTTATTTTTAGTACTGTGTACTAAAAATGTGGGCTTTTAGCACAGTTGTTTGATCTGTAGTTTTTTCTCACGAGTATTAGCCAATGTAAACCGATCAATCTGTTGGGGGATTTGAAAGATAGATGGCAGCCTCTATTCACTGGACTATCGGACTGTGTTACTTCACGCGGACGTCATTGTTGTTGTTGTTGCTGTTGTTTGAACAGCGAGCACACTGAATTATCATCATTCAACCCAATCTTATTGATAGGCCTTTATTGATTGTTCTATTTACGTCGAAACTTGATACAAAATCGTTGCTCCCAATAATGGCAATGGCTGGAAGATAGGAATAATCAAACTGACCCAACAAACATTTCGTCGTAAAATGAATCTATACAGCCTATCTCTATAGCTGTAAGCTGAAACCCGCTATAGCGCGCATGCTATAGGCCTATACGTATAGGGTTCGACACAAAAGTAAAATACCGTTTTTTGTTTGCCTCATTACAGTAGAATCCTAGGCATTATCACATGGATTACTCGTTTAGATGGATATAAAAAGGACTTTTTATACTTCTTTTTCAAACTGTACTAATGACCTGACAATAGCCACGCATGCGTTTCTCTCTCTGTATACACATACATTAACATTTGACAAGAAGATGAGAGTATATCGGTCCTCAGTTCGATCTCTGGCACCGTCTAACCTTACAGAGGTTTTTCGTGCTTTCCGTCTGTAGCCTAGGAAGTAATGCCGACCCCGCCGAAATGGTTTCTCCAATCTATGTCACGACCGCTTCTTTCCCATTATCTAAAACATATTCGTATCATTGTCCCATCATATCTCATTAATCATTCTCCCGACGCCAATATACCCAAGTTATCATTACAGTGCGTCGTTAATTTCACTAAAAAAAAAAGAATAATCGATCACAATGAACACACATGCTTCTCCAGCTCTGTATCAGGTTTGTCCGACCTACTACTCTACTAGGCAAGGACGAGTGTTGGCGGTTGCCAAGCTGAACCCGCCAGTATTATCACCGGCATTGTGGTCGGTCGTCATGGTGACCGCCAACACTCGCGTCTTTGAACGGACTACGTCGAGGTCCGGGATGCTAATTAGTGACGTGCGCATTAAGTGCGGTCATTCCAATTAGGTGAATCTGCCAGTGGTTGATATTGCCTTTGTGTAGACGGACTGTATAGACTAGAATATGAGTCAAACTATGGTCAAAGCCATGGGTCAGCAGAGTCATAAAGTTATTTGAAAATGAATTCACATTGTGGATAAATTCAAGTGGAAATTTATTGAACCAAGTGTATTCTCGAATGGGAATTGCATTGGACACACTGCTATGTTCATCGCTGAAATATAGCACTTGAAATGAATATTAAGTTAATCAAGCTGCCATTTTGAACACGCGTATCACGAAAAATAATGATGTGGTAATATAATTTTGTTAATTAACAATTGTAGTACAAAAAATCGTTGGTAACCGAGGAAAATGAAAAGTCATTTCGGGAAACCGGACTTGACTGAATTTAGAAAAAGAATCAACCATTTTCCAATTTAAAATGCGTGCAGTAATTTAAAAATCGGAATGAGTACTGTATTTATTTTTGAATGATTTTATTTATGCTATTATCGTCTTCAACAAAATCAGTATGTGATGGAATGGCATTATTTTCATAGCAGATTTTTCAATAATATAAATAACATGTAATTTAAATGCGATTGTTAAATCATAACGAAATTCAAAAATTTGAATTGATATTGGACATATTTTATTCACGATGGCGTATCTATTGTTTTGATATTATTATCTAGCACATCAAAACGAATTGACTGACCGAGATTGTGTGAGTTGTAAGTGATAACGGGATGGTACTAAGGAATATCAAGGATTACATGCATATTATTAGCGATGGTTTCAAACGATATTCAAGCTAACGTTAAGTATTAACAGCTGATGTGACATTATGTAATAGGATTTTCATACTATATTGTTGCGATTATACATGTTAATTGTTCAAAAGGATTAATTATAAATTAGCACTATAGTGCGGTATCAGCTAGCTTTAAGTGGTGTGCCGGTAATGTGAATTCTATATATATGAAAATCCAGCATATGCGGTGTTGAGCTGAATATTCATAAATTTATACGAGTTTTATATATATATATATATATATATATATATATATATATATATATATATATACATTGGTTATACTCGACATTCATCAAACTTGACCAATGTGACGGACGAATGTGAATCATAGAAAACTTGCTGCAGTTTTGAGAATTTGAATCTTCCTAAAGATGTAGTTGTGACTAGTAGTAAATCTCGTCCTGAGAAATCATTGACGTTGACAATGTTACGGCTTTACATGAAACTACAGTGATAATTGCTTTTGTTATGTTTGTTATGTTGTGTTTTTATGTTTGTTAACCTTCTTTCGTTGATACAAGTACTTGTAATGGCAGCCGGTATCCATCTGTGCACGTCACCACATGTGGACGTTGTTGTTGTTGTTGTTGCGCGCAACCTAAACTAACCTAAACTAACCCAATCTAACTGAATTGGTGGCGGAGTTATACCAACGTGGGAGTAGCCCTAACTGGCAGTTCAAAGTTGTTATCACCGTGGTTACCCACGCTATTTGTTTTCACCAACTGACAGATAAAGGCTAACCGTAGTTGGTAATGGGCCTTAGTCAACCTTACCTAACTCAAACCAACCATATCTAACTAATTTAATCAAACAAACATCTTGAACTAGTTAAATGCCAACTAAAACCAAAAGTAAAACCTTTCGGTCTGACGAGTAACCACTTTGATTCATATAAACCTACATTTCCTAGTTCGCGTGTCTGTATACCAACTTCCATTACAAGCCTAGGATGAATTATTTCCGTATTCGCCCAGACTAGACGCAGTCAAAAGTAAAATCACATCTATACATTATGAGCCCCCCTCCCCCCCCCCCCCCGGGTGGTCCCTTCCCTCATCAAACAACGTAACTGTTGTCATGGCATTGCATATTGATCCTTAATTTCCGCAATAATAACTACCCTACGTGGATGTATCACAATAAATGAAAACGTAGACAGTGTGCATGCGAATAGGTGCATTATTAAATCGTGCACGGCTGCTGCACCTTGTGGGTGTCACTGTTTCGACCGCGTGTGAAGAACAGTATGACGGGTACAGGGTCGGAGTCGGAGAAACCATATAGATGCCGTTAGTAGGTGTATTTTTTTGTATTTTTATATACTTGAATGAGCGAAAGATGAAGGTCGTTGACTAACGGTCCAAACATCGATTACGGTTATAATTAAAGGGCATCACAACCCTGAAATTGAATTTTCATCATTAACCAATGACAAGATTCATTCCCCTAAATTTGGAGAAAAATATAAATCATCATCTCTATTTCAGAAATCTTTTTTTTTTTCATGACATAGACAATGCCGATTCTGTATAGAAGCATAAACAGAATCGAGTAATGTCTTCGTCACGATTCAGAAAAAGAGCCGGATCGTGGAGGACAAATTTATTAATCATAATTTCGATCGTTTCTAGTTTTCTTTTCTAGTTTTCTAGATGTTTCTAGGTTCTTAGTTTATTGTTCTTCAGAGAACATGAGTCATGACTTACGCATTACCGATTCTGTTTCGAAACAAACAGAATCGAGCAATGTCTCCATCACGAAACTCAGAAGTTATTTCTGTTTTTTTTTCGTCTTTTTACTTCGCCCGATTTCGGAATCACTTTGGTTTTCTGTCACGTCACATTTCCCTCGCACACGGTCACAACAGCGCTATACCCTCCTCGATAAAACCAACCCTTCTCTATAATGTGTGTGTGTGTGTACTCGTAACACAATTATTCATGAGCAATTAATTTCGTGCTTATATCGGGGGAATACGTTAATCAATAATAAAATACACGTATAAATATCTGTGCTTGTATCCACCGAAGATGACTCTTCCGAGCGGCCGTCTCCTCTATCCCACAGCACTACCATACGGATGTTTCGCGCTCACTTCTTATAAGTATATATATATATATATATATATATATATTCACGTTATTGCTGTACCGAGCAAAATACGTTGCGTAATGTGCACAAGTTTAAAAAGTTTGAAACTTTTGCGGTAAATAATTCCGAATTAAAATCAAATGTGGCGAACGAAAAGGGTAATTTATTATTAGTCGGTTGGGTGTATTAATTGTGCTACTTCATCTTGTGAAAAGTTTCCTGATATATACGTGCACTGGTCTACTAAATTAATTGTCTGTTACTGTTGAACGATATTTATGTCTTTGGGTTTATACAGTCCAATGGGAGGTGCGAATTCGGAGGGCTAGATTTTTTGCCAGTAAAAGTAACAGCAGTATGCGCTTATAAATGCTATATGGTAGGCGAAATGTAGTGGAAAAACTGTCAACAATAATACATTTGTGTGTCATTGTTGCAGTTTGCGCATTTCTCTTTTCTTTTCTTTTTCATTTGTTATTTAGTTTGACACCAAAACAGCGCAACAAGTATTTGAATGGCAGTGATCATGAGTTTTCGGTGACCATCAGAATACAATCAATAGTCAATATTCAATATCACCTAAACTTATTTTTTAAATTAGATACCAGCAGAATGCAAACTTGAGCAATGGTGCTACCGATTTATAACATTGATATTTATTTCGAAAACAGTACTATTGTTTCTATTGCGACATTCAGATTTGTGAAGTAGGTATAGTCCTTCAGTTTTAGTTGAATATTTTTGAAAAAATATGTACGATTCAACCGAATGGAAATCGAGTACACGATTTTCCATTCTGATCTACTGAATAATACTTCAAATACTTCATATCTCATTCAATATTATTGCTACGGTATACGCAATACAAAATAGTAATTAAATGACCATATACATTTTGAAAGTTCATTCATATTCAATTGATACATTTTCATTTTCTCCTTCCCCCCCTCCCCTATTTTGAAGTTTTTATTCATAATATATTTATTCACTCCTCTACATGCATGGCTCATAGTTCATAACGTATTTCTTATTTTACTTCCTTGTTTAGCTTGAAGTTTTGGTTAGTTGTTTTATAATTAATTATATTTTCTGAATCTATCATCATTCTTTCAATTATTCTGTCCATTGATCAATTATTCTTTGTCACTTGTGGCAGCCATCATTTGTTAATGTCGGAACCTTTAATAAAGATATACATAATATATTCCTTCACAAAAAGCGTTCATACCATCAATATAATTGCGAAATGAAAATAAATACAGACTATAATTCATCTACAGTGTGATGTAAAATGTATGACTATATATAAGGGTATAAATGTATAATATAATTATTCCAATACCCTTATTACTACTTCGAGTGGGTATAAGAAACTAATCAACATGCTTTCGTCGTCTTTGTACGCTTCATTTCATTACATTCTGAATGAGAAACTGCGACGTGCACCTTTGCAAGCGAATACTGATGAGTTAAAACGCGTCATACGGTATAACACTACTCTTTATTGCATACACCTCTCTCTCTCTCTCTCTCTCTCTCTCTCTATATATATATATATATATATATATATATATATATATATATATATATATATATATATATATATATATATCTTTAATGGAGATTCTGTCTTACACTCAAGATTGCTGAACGCAAAATGAAAATCAATTAATTAAAAAAGAAAAAGTAACAATAATAACTCAATTGAAAGAGTAATAAAATAAAGATAGAACGAGAAACATAAATATAATCACGCAGAAATGATAATGCTATCTTTGAAATTGAAAAAAATGGAAATGCGTATCAATGTGTAAATACGAAAACAAAGAAAAAGGGGATTAAAAAAAAATAATGAAAAGGAAAAGAAAAGTGCGCAATAAAATGGAATAAAAAAATCAGTGCTGAAGGCTGTAAAGATGATGTGACATTTATGTGTCTATATATGGTATCGCAATCTGATACACCGCTTCCGACACTGTAGTCACATCAGGCGTGGGTTCGAATCCCGTATAAGGAACATATTTTTATAAACATTACTCCGCTCCCTCCATAACCCTCCAAATAACCCAGCTGGCGGTCGTGTAGCAAACTATAGAGTGATGACTTTTCTCTTGTCAAATAATACGTGATAAACAGTGCTGTAAGGTTCAGTACATGCAGTTGATATTCGCTAACTTTAGTTCGTGTCGTGTCTAGTACGGTATAATTAAATACTTCCAAGGAACTAATCACGCAAGCTGTGCTTGTAAGCGTCGCGGCGGCGTCCCGAGGCGTCGAAATCTCGTCGTCGTAAATCGGCGTCTCATCCTAGAACGGCTTGTCGGAGTGAGCACCCCTTTAAAATAAGTTGAAATTTGCGTGTACATACGCGTCGATTCGATGTGGCAGACTACTGTAATTCATTTTTCATACTATTAAAGGACATCACAACCCTGAAACTAGATATTAATAAATAGTGACGATATTTATTTCCTTAAATTTGGAGAAAACTAGAAATCATCATCTCAATTTCAGAAATTATAGTACTTTTTTTGTCCTCCAGTGACCATAAGTCAAGACGTAGGCATTTCCGATTCTGTGTATAGAAAGATGAACAGAATCGAGTAATGTCTACCTCACGACTCATAAAATTAAATTATATTTTCCGAAATTGAGATTGTGATTCTAGTTCTTTATAAAATTAGGGAAATAAATGTAGTCAGTATTAATTAAAATAAAGTTCCAGGCTTGTGATATCTCCTTTAACTATTCTTCATATAGTTCTTATGTTATATATTCTGTTAGCTGAGTAACTTATAGAAAGTGCAAAACAAATAAGTAATTCATAAGAAGTTATATATTCCATTTCCAATTTCCAGTTCTGATTTCATACGCCACTGAATTGCTTTGAAACTTTGTTGAAATATTTCCATTGCTATTGGATCACGTAGCTTCAACTTTATGATTTTTTTTTGTGTTTTTACAATTTAAAATAAGCAAGTGAAATGGTGCTCGATTCATTTCATCTTATATCATCATCTTATATGTGTCAAACAAAACTGATTTCTATTATATTATGTAAACTAGTACATAATAAATGTAGTCTTTGTATATGTAAACTAATTAATGTAAAGTGGCAGTTAATAGTATTACAACGAGCTGCTATTACTGCTATTAGCTGATTAATAAATATATTAAAGCTGAATATCACTTCTCTGTAGTTTTCTCTTTGCATTGTTAATCACTGTTTTAGCTTCAAAAATTATATCTATCATTATTTCTATAATTATAATTATAATTATTATTTAATAATACTCTAATGAAATTCTTTTTTTCCTAATATTTATGCATGGAAATGTTCGCGGAATATCCACAAAGCCTGATACAGGCTTATCTGTAGGTTTGTTGAAATGATAAATGGTGAAAAATGAACAGTCAATTATTTTTTTAAAGTGCAAAATATTGGATGATGCGTATGGCCCACAGCGTACTAAAATTAAAATAATGTAATATTATCATTATTATTATTAAAAATCCTTTAAAAATATATATGTATATTATTTGCGCTCAATTCTCAACGATACAGTTTTCTTTCTCACTGATATACTTGTATCCTCGAAAGAAGAAGGTCGTCTACCAACATAACAAACCTGAATATCATCGTTGTATTTGTATAGATGTATTGTTTTAAGGGTGGTATGATTCATCAGGAAGAGATTGACGATAGGGAACGTAACTACATCTTTCAAAAGCGTTGATTCATTACTGTTATAGCGAGATGATATATAATTATACCGAAGTATATTTACAATTATTTATTTGGTATATAGACGATATTCTTCTTTCGTGGATATACATGTGGTTTTTAATAAATTCACTCAAGGCTCAATGGCTTAGCTGATGATCTCTAGCCCCCTTGCGAGATACAATCAATTATGAGTCGATCAAGAAAATTGTTTAATTTTCAAATTTAAGTTTCATCAAAGTATCTATCCAGTATACTCATATGTTCCTGACTGATGTTGAGTCTTGAGATGTAATAGTATCTTGAGAACTTGAGATGTAATAATATACGTATACTTGAAAATGTAATTACTTATATTCATGAGAAAAGCAGGAGCGAAAAACCACCTGCGCGCTAATGGTGTGGGATAGGGGGACGGTCGTTCGGAACCTTCTTTCGTTAGTAAACGTATGTATATTATGAAACAAATCTGCTTTCCACCCATCTTCGTCTTGACGAAGGCACTCCACTCTTATGACTGAATGAAATCAACTTTCCACGCACAACTTCATTCCTCTCGCATATACTTCTGCAATTATTACTTACTCGGACTACTGTTTAACCTAACCTAACCTGACCTAATCTGACTTTGATCTAGCTAAGAGCCGACCACATTTCACAACCCAGCCCGCTTGTAGCGCTTACTAGTGGTGTTGGTATGGTACTACAGATTGAGGGGTTAGAAGGGTGTGGATGGTTTAGATGGGTTGGAAGTGGCAATTATGATCAATTGAATGCCTTTAATTATTGTCTTTCGCATTTTTTTTATCAACATCGAAAATTGATACAAAATCATTGTTTCTCAAGTAAGGCTATGGATGCAAGTAGAATGGTTTGACAAGGGCGATCTTTCGTCTATGATACTATATTAATGTATTGATCCGCCAACTTATCTGACAGTAAGTATACGGGCCCTGAGGGTATCTAAGCTATATGTTTACATTCACCTCTGTTGACGATGACATGACTGCTATATCTACAAAGCCCCCTCCCCTCCCACCCCTCCCCCCTCCCTTCCTCATCGTCTTCGTGCGCTCTTACCTCCTAGGCGATGCTAATCAGCTAGCTAGTCACATGCTCCTATCTATGTGTCTACTTTTCCTCCCCTTCCCACCCTTCCATCCCCTTCCCAACCCCTCCCCAACCCCTCCCCCCGCCCCTATACCTCGTATCAATCTCTTGAAACGTCTTAGTTTGAGCACTTGATACACACTTGACGTAGTACTGATGGAAATAGGGCTGCGCACAAGCATGTCCTAGAAAGCATGTCAAGTTTTCTAGGGCTTGTTACTTGTAGTGGGATTATTTGTAGTTGTATTCACGAATGATGACGTATACGCTCTATGGGAAAGCTAACATAGGTTGAAAGATCACTTGTATGTAGCAGTCACAGTCGATACTTTTACCATCGATTATTACCTCAACGCGGGTTGTTACGTATACAAGTAACAAGTAACATATTGTGAATGTTTATTATGGATCGACAATATTTCAGAAGATACTTCTCTGCACGGTGTGATGCAGTTTCATTCAGAAAGTCACTGCGATCGTTTATGTGTTGCGTTGACACTGAAAATGTTACGCTGTGGGTTGGTCCCCCTTAACTGTGATGACGTTAAACCGATTTCGGCTGGCGTCTAGGATGGCTGGATTATAACATAACGTCTCTAAGCTTCCCTTTCCATGGTATGATTATATAGAAAACGTGGAGTTTTTTTAGAGTGCATATATGGAGATTGCGCGATGTTCTGAATTTTTCTGTTAGATAGGGGGTGTGGTTTGGCAGCGAGTAATAATTTTAAAGTGGACAACTTATAGTTAATAGCGTGTAAAGTGATGTGAAACGCCTATTTGCAAATGGCTGTTTTGCAATTTCGTGTGAGTCTAGAATGTCAAATTGCTGATGATTTACATGTTTTATGAAAATGTATCTATGAACCAAAGTTCGTCTACTATACTCGTATCCATGAAAGAAGTAGGTCGTCTATCTACATGACAAAGACAAATATCACTGGTAATGCATGTCTAGATGTACTATATTTACGGTCATATGATATTTCAGGGCGAGGTTTAAGATGAAAAACGTAGCTACATCTTTCAAAAATGTTAAATCCTCAAAGTAGCAGCAAGATTATTCAAAATTCCTGATAGTTTTACTTTTATTCAGTTCATTAATAGGCAGTCAACAGTACAGTTAACTGATTTAGTGGAAACCTTTTTTTTTACATTTTTCATGATATAATATTTTGTGATTTCGTGTGTACATTTTCGTCTTGGCAATCTCAGAATACAGTAGGAGCCGCCCTTCGTAGCTCAGTCAACTAAGGCACCGTTCAGGCCCGTAATAGACATGGGTTTTTGTAAACGTCCTTTCACTTTCATCACTATAGTTTCATTATCACCTATACCCATTCGTACCCCCGTATAAGCTAGCTGGTGGTGGGATCGTTGAGCAAACAATAATAATCATCATCATCGTTAGTATAAGCCTTCAGGAGGCGTATATAAAGCCGGTCATATAATATCATTACTATGTCAATTGTACATAACTGTTTTTTTGATTATATCATTATGTTACTAACACCTAGTTGTATGTATCTTAGAGCCGATTGTACCAACTGATGATTAAATATCCATTAGTTAATCAATACTTAAGGTACAAAAATAACATAGGTAACCAAGGGTGATAAGAAGTTAATTTGCTAATTTTTGCTTAATTCACTAACCATCACTTGGTACAACCGGCTCTTAGTCGAGTATTATTCCGCTAACTATTAGTTAATGTACGAAAATACCATAGTAACCAGAAGTGATAACAAGTTAATCCACCCACTATCGCTCTATCCACTAACTATCAATTCGTAAAACTGGGCCTAAATGTTTTAATCCCGGTTTTCACACTATATTCCTGTAAATTGAGCACGATTTAATATAGATCCCTATTTTCATCTTCTCCCATATGCCATTCGATGTTAAGCCGATGGCTTCGAACATATTCTAATTATAACCCATTCGGACAATAACGTATAGCCACAGCCCAATACAAACAAACAGTTTTAATTTTTTGTTTGTTTAGTTTGTCATTTTTTTTTTCATTTTGGTTTGGCTTGAACTCAATTCGTGATCACAGTATATCACATGTTATTGATACATGAACATTGCTTATCAGTTCGAATGCATCTGGATGCTATACTGTATAGTTAAGGCTACTCCCCCAAGCGTTGTAAACAATATGTTCTGTCTTTGTCTTGCTGAACAGAATCAATATTTATATGTGTGCACTTATCGGAAGATTCAATTTTGTGGACACTTGGATGAAGTTTATAACTTTGTGATGGTTAAGTATATAGCTGTAGAGCGCAATTCCATTAAATCCTATAATTTATTTATGATGGTAAAATTATATGTTGAAAAATGAAACAGTTGCTTCGTTGTTCTGTATACGGGTATACCTGCAATCCATGGTAGAAGAAGATGGAAGAACGTCTACCAACATATTGATCGCAAATATAATTATTACATTTGTATATACCACGAAAGGCGAAGGTCGTCTACTAACTAAATAATTGTAAAAACTTGATTAATTCTAAAGAAAATCATTGCAGATCTAAACTTTTAAAATCAACAATCAAGAAATAATAGTGTGATCTTCAACAACAATCTTATATTTAACCACAACAATCAACAAACAACAGTGTGATATTCAATATAAAAAATGTAACATTTATCCCTTTTGAAGGTTGTAGTTGTGTTTTTGATCGTATATCTCGCCGTGGTGATTATTGACCCACACCATGCCCAAAGTGTGAGAATATAACGGGGATATGTGTGGTTGTAATGTTGGTAGGCAACTTCCTTACGTGGATACTAGTATAGCAAATTTTCAGGATTTTATGATTTTCCAGGAGTAGAATTACGATTACAATTCAACTAAATCTTTCAAACGTTTCACATGTTCAAAGGTTGCAGATAGATTGTGTAATAACCGAAGTTTTTAATTGGTAGAGTACCTTTTTCTGTCCTGGATAGTAGTGGAAAGTAATCAAATTGATGTTCGCTTTTCTCCATATAACTGTGAATAATAAAGATTTAACGATATTCCCTTCTTCGAACGATCGAGGATAATGAAGATGATAAACTTACGGGATACCTGCAACTCGTATTCTTTCTCTAGTTAAATTCTCGTTCAACTAATTTGCATAATTGCTATTATATAATTTATAGCGTGTTTCATCCACGTTGTTTTATTTTATGTTTTATGTTTCAGAAGTCTAGATAAGAAAGTTATGTAATACTTGAGGAAAAATAACAAAAATCAGCATTGTCACTGCTAATTGGGTCTTCTTAAAATAAGTTATTGCACGAATAAATATTTAATGGGGCCTTGATATACCTTCTCATAGGCGTGTATGTAAGATAGATAGGAACGTTTTCTATTTTTCTATTTTGTTTTAAACTAAAGACATATTCATTGTTGTATAATTATTCATTCTTTTTATACTTCGATAACATGAGATTTTTGAGAGAATTTCAAGAACTTTTGTATTTGAAATTAATTTCGGTCGCCACTTTTAAGTCGGTTTGATTCAAACTGGAATTTAGTGCTTGCATGATGACTCGAGTGTATGATTCAACATTGATCACTGTCTAATGAAACAATGATATTTTATCGTATTATTGCTTTTTTCTCCATTATTTATTGTTATTATTTTATTGCTATTTTTTATTGTTTGTAAATTGTAGATCTCGATCTCTCCTAGTGTTTATCGAGATGTTCCACTTTTGTTTATCGGAATTATTGTATTGTTCAGTACAAATAAACATGTAAAAATGTCACGTAAAAATAGATATATAAAATGTTTTATTGTATGATCAGAAGCGGGATATCGCTATTTGTCGTGGACATTTATAATCGTTGATGTAAATGTGCCACGCGGACATAAAATGACATTAGTAATCGTTACAAAGATTTCCAGACGGATACTGACATTGAATTATTTATGTTAATATTGTAATATTTGTTCACTAATGTTACATTATACTGACTACTAGGTCTATATAGGCAATTAAGCCCATGTCGTGAGATATTGTTGTTCGTTTGGATGGCAAAGCGGATGCTTTGAAATATGTTTTTAGAAAATCACTCCAAATAAGATTACCGATCGATTGAAGTGTATATTGTTTCATTTCAATTTCAATTTCAATTAATTTATTTATTGGAACAGTAACATTTTACACTCGATGTTGAAAAGTACATCCTATGAAATTAATCGATATATAATACGTTTCAGTTTTTCTATAATGAAAAGAGGAGAGAACAAAATTTGAATTGTCTCAATGTCATTGTCATTAAAAATGAAAAGAAGTTGAATTTTCTCAACCATTGTTCATTTTTCTTGTTAGCTAAAATTCATTTAAATGGACAGAATATTTTTGGCTGAAGTCCTTTACTTAACGTCATTGCACTGAGCTGAGTATGTATAAATAGGCCTATATTCAAATTGTCTTATTTTAAAAACTACAACAGATTTTTCTGGTAGATTTTGTTTGTCTTTTATTTTTTCATAATACATATAAAATTGTATTTTTTGTTACATAAGCCTACAAGTTTATAGTTATCGACAAAAACTAAAATTTTAACGTACAGTACATTTGGCAAAGAAGTGGGCGTAACCTCTCGAACCAGTACCGACAACGTTCACTATATTTACATGTCAAAAATCAACTGTTCTCAATCCTTTAGATCCTGTTCTCTTTTGAAAACGTGTACTTATAAAGTATTAAACACTAAAATGAAATCCGAAACTCACTAATAGTTCAATACCGAGTTTCAATACCGAAACTTTTCGGGATAGTTTACGAATTCGTTTCTTGGCAGTCATTTGATTTGTGATACAATTATGTACAATCAGCTGCATCATAAAATATACGTTTGCGAATTCCGTCATTGATTGACTACGTCCTCCGATTACATCTCTTAGGTCTAGACTCTTTAATATCGTTCGTGCTGACGAACTCTGTTTTACTCACATTTTATATTTTATCTCTCAAAAATAAGAAGAAAATTCTGTTTGTGAATATATATATATATATATATATATATATATATATATATATATATATATATATACACACACATATATATATATATATATATATATATATATATATATATATATATATATATATATATATACATGCTTGTTTTATAGGTACGGTATGTATCCAGGCTACCTAATTAACTGTGCAAACTTCGCATTTTATCTGAAAAGCTTGTATATAAAACGACCCCTCTCCGTTTATAATTAGTTTGATTCATGTTTATATTAAACCGTTTTAATTAGCTACCTTCCTCGTTTATTTTATACCTGTGCGCTATATACACACACACATTCTCTCTGTTGCATTTTATTATAGTACACTCTGAAGAATTTTCAGCGCCTACGTTCCATCGTCAAGTTTCTCATTTATCCCGTATGTTTGTTTTTATTATAAATTATGTACCATACTTAAATTAGCACTGAAATCTTTGCTCCATGGTAAACTTATTTCTTTCGTTATCTTGCTGCCTGAAGCAGGGTTTCCAGTTCCGATTTCTCTTCTGGCGTCCGACACGGTATCGGTACGATTTTTGTTTTGCCTGTTTCTACTTGGCTTTGCCGTAACGTTATCGTGACGTCATAGCCATAGCCCTCAATACCATCACTTATTTTATTGTGCGGAATTGAGCTGTCAGATTACAAATTTACGCACTTTTATTAAAGTCGTGCATTTGTAACTGGGCTTACACGGGTTGTTCTGAACCACATGAATAAATAATTCTACTTCAAATGATATGACAATTCTGGTTTTTAAAGCACGTGGTGATGTTTGAAATTGCAGTTTTTATGCATAAATGAATCGATATTTTCGTGAATCGATTATTTTTTGGTCGTTCGATATAAAGCCTAACATCTGGAAGAAGATGAATCGCAATCGCAGTGTAACTTCCGATAAAATCGTAATTTCGGCCGACGAAAGTTGAAGTTGAGTCAATAATCACGACACCGAATCGGTACCAAAACGGTGTCGTGAACCGCCATGTTTTCAGGTGAATACTGGCTTGTGATTGGGCAGTTGGGAAAATCGTGTCGGACAAAAAAAAAACGGAACTGGAAACCCTGCTTGAGTTGGTGTTGTAATGGTGCCTAACGAACCCTCCAACAGATGGGTTATTTGGGGGTACGGATGAGCGTGTGATAATGAAACGATAAAGAGATGAAAGATTAAATTAAGTTTATATAAAAGCCCGTGAATTGTATACGAATACCCGTGACGTATAAGGGATTATAACCCACCTCCCAATTGACATAAGAATTTTAACATCTGATTAGACACATACATCGTGCCTTAAGTAATAGTTATGCAAGTAGTTGAAAACAATTTTATGCATTTACTAGTATTCAGTTTTTATCTGTTTGTCTTCTCATTTCCATAAATGTTAAGTCTTGATTCAGGTTGATAAGTTTACGATTAATAACGGCTTCTTAGAGATGTGTTAATTAGTGTAGGTTTTGTGTGGGTTGAATCTCCCGAGCTCAAGTATTATGTATGTAAAGAGTCAAGTTCATTACTGTTGCGTACTTGAAGTAATAAGTTGATACAATCATTCAAACAGTATTACAGTGAAAGCCTTGAAGATGAAAGCGCGTGGGAGTATTTAGTTCGACTCCCGTGGGAGTAATTGATCTGTTTGACGGAAGGTCACTTGCTACGTGATATAGCTTTCAATAAGTGCAGTCGTTTAACGAGATCAAAGTTATGATAATTGATAAAGATGCTGATTCATGAAAATCATACGAAATTGTGATTATTAGCGTCGAGTATTCTAACTATTGGATAAAAACTATCTTATAATTATTAGGCCTACATAACTATTTGAACTGAGATGGGAAGACAGACAAGCCCAAATAGGGTCTGTGGACTGTGTGGAATGTAAGTATCTTTCCTGAAAACGTCAATAAAAACAATACCCCCACTATTTAGATTGCGTCTTCTTATAACAGGTATCTCACTTGAAGCGTATACACGCTTTAGCTGTGGTTCTGATATTATACGGCACAATTTAAAAGGTTAAAAATCATACCGTTTTCCGGTATTACAATTATCCGAGTTCGAAATTCTGTTATAAATTTGAATTTCGCCTTTGTTTAAGAACTAGCTGTGAAAATTGATAGTTTCATCCGAAGGTAACCTGTAAAGAACATAACTTGGTGTACAGTGATACTAAATCAGTGATATGAATCAGTAACAGGACATATTTCGCGATATTTAGAACGAGATTTACAATAAGTAACACAACTACATCCTTGAAAGCATTGAATATTGAAAGCAGCGAGTTTTTTTACTAAAGTTTTTACAATGATTCAGTTGGTAGACCGCCGAGATCTGTGGTGGATAAAAGCGTACGTTTATAAATGTGTGCGTGTTTGAATCCATCAAAGCAGTTTCTATTATTGCACCTAGATTCACCTTTCACCTGCAAATTGTAAAGGCATTCATGTTTTATATATATTATATATATTCAAATTCTCCAGCGAAGATGTTTCCATATTTTTGGCGTTTTTTGTTTTTGGCGTTTTTGTTTCACTTTTTGCATGCTTTTTGTCCACTCGAGTTATGCCTCTACCATTTTCTCTTTCAACATGTGCTCCATTGTTTCATCCCTCTTTCACTGTATCTCTCTCTCTCTCTCTCTCTCTTTCTCTCTTTGTCTCTCTCGCTCGCTCTCTCCACTCCTACGCATTTCCTTTACTCTCTGAAATCCTTCACATAAGGTAGCTTTTCCTTCCATAGCAATTATTATTCCAACTCTATTCTCCCTCATATTCCCCCCTCAACCCCTCCCCCTTATCCCTCCCACCCCTGTCTGCGGGAAGAAGAACACAATCTGGCATAATATGACCACAGCCGCACGCGAGTTGCGAAATGCCTAAATGCCAGGGGACAAAAGGCAACCGCCCCTTTATTGCCACAACCCTATAGCTTACTTACACCCTGTTGAAAAATAATTTTCAAAATAATAATTTTCTTTACCCTCTGCTGAAGGGAAAACGTTTCACCGATTACCGTGCATAATTCTGATTTTTGCAAATGTTTTACTCTGTATAGAGCTTGTGGTAATTTTAAAAATGTAATTACTAATTCAGTAGTAACATTTGGATTCATGTAGTATATCACATAGGCTCGATTATCTGTGGTTCTTTCGCTCGCTTTTAATATCTTTCTTAAAAGAATAACTGAATTCGCTTTATAAACTCTCAAACGGAAATTTAATATTCAATTGTTCAACCGCAAAGATAGTAAAAGGGAATATTTGACTAGATTGAAATATATATACGAATGACTTGAATACCTCTTTATTGTATCTCGTGTTATATTATCATGAATTACAATTAGATACTTCTCCATTTACCTTCCTTTAAATTATAGTCGTATCCCGTTGCCTTCTATGGTGAAGTGTTCGTGATAAAATCAAAACAATTCAAAACTTTTTAAAGTACTCGGTGTAGTTTGTAGTTTCAAAACATTGTTTTTGTATGAGAGCAGTAGTTCCCAAGTTGTATATGAGTTACAGGGAAGTTCCTGTAACTTGATAGGCCACTTTTTATAGAGATGAAATTCATTTTTTTTTAATAACATCGAAACTTGATACTAAATTACTGTTCCCCAATTAAGGCTATGGTGGAAGAAAAATAGAATCGTTTAGACGGGGCACCACAAGGGTAATCTTACCACCCCCAAAAATAATCAAAAATAAGATAACTCATTCAACAAACAATAAATCATAAGGTGATTTAGAATTAGAAAACAATTTAAACATTCACAAGGGGGGGGGGGGGGGGGGGGATCTCAAATCTTTCTTCTTTTTCTTGAAATATTATTTTTTTCTCACTTTTTCCCTGCTCTTCTATTTATCACAAAAATGTATTTTTTATGTGACATTATCATTGTATTTGTTCAATTTTATTCGTTCGCGTACTATCTTATACGTCGTGGCTGATTGAATTTGCGATTCATACGTCGAAAAACATCCACGAAAAAACATCAGTCAGAACGAACAATCTTAAAATTGTTGATATTAAGATACTGAAGACGTACAATTATTAAAGACGTAAATTTTTTTGAAGCAATTCTCAAAAGGTTCGTCTTTCGTTCTTAAATCTGAATTGGAAATGAGGTGACGACGATGAACTGCGAATATTATTAGGCCTGAATGCCCCATCAATATTCCACGGTGAATTTGCCTAAAGAGTATGATTGTGAGCGTGAATGCTAAAACTGTGCTGATCTCCGATCGTTATTCAGGATTGTGAAACATCGGCATGAAAATTTTCAATTAAGATTCCATGGGAGTCGATTTAGCGGAATATTATAGTTTGATGATGATAACTTTTGAACGGAATGAGATAACAAAATTCTGAAAACAAGGAAACACAGATATTTTCAAAACCTTCATCTTACATAGCATAATTGTCAGGCGTATACGCTTGAAAAATGTGTATTTTTAAGGGTATACACGCGTGACAATCAGGCTTCCTTGTGGTCAATCACATTTGAGTGAACAGCTGACAATAAAATTGTTATTCTCTCTCCATTGTTATTATAATTGTTTCAATACAGTGTTTGAAAAGAACAAAATTCACTAAAAAGACATTGAAACATTCTTTATTTGCCCTCCCTTTGACTCCCGAGGAATTCTCCTCTTGATGTGATGTTTTTTGTTACCTTCTGTTTGTTTTACATCCTGTTGACTGAAAGTCTGGCTGGCTTGTTGTTATACATCAAGCATTTGTTCTATTTATTCATCCTGTTTTCTCATATCTTATTAGACGAGCTTTAGCGAGGGTTCAATTTGACTTGCTGAAAAAAATTGGTGTTCGTTTTTATGTTTTTTTTTCCACTGGTCAAACGGCTACAGCTATCAACTTCACACTTTTTTCCAATATGGTTCCTCATCTAACTTAGATTTGTATAGTTTTGTGGCATTATCGGGTGGTCACTTTTTTCTGATGAATTTTAGAAATTTTTAAAATACCCATTAGAATAACACAGCGGAAAAAAAAGAAAATATTTTCATTTTCCTAAAAAATGAAATTTTGTGTGAAGTTGAATTACATTCTGATACACATTTCTGGAAATTTTCAGCTTGATCGGGTCAGCCATTTTGAAGAAAAAACATAAAATGTGCTAAATTGGTACCACTCGAAGCAGTTTGTACCCAATTTTCCCCATACTATAACTATCCGCTCGTCTAACAACGCATAATTGGCGTTTTCCTAGTAATCTACAATAACTGTCTCGTTTTGTCCCCAGGTGTACCCGAAGCGCGACATTACGAACATAGTCGAGGCCAGTCACTACCAGAAAGTGTCCAATTGGTGTAAAGTCGGCCATAAGAAGTGCAAAGCGTCATACGTGGAGAAGGTGAAGCCGTACAGGTGTCTCGGTGAGTTAACAACAATTGCCTTTCAGTCGTTAAACAAACTCAGCGTAATATCTAGACTTGCGGACATGTTCTTGTATATTGGCCTACGCATTTAACGTATAGTTGAAATTAAATACTTCATAACCTTTACATGTATGATAACAGAAATGTAAATATATTATGTGTGCACGTAATTTTTCGCGCTGCATTTATACTTACGGGCACATGAAGTTTTTCGTTTCACACATGATTTCGGTAATTGACATTTTATTATACTTGCGGGCACATAAAGAGGTCGATCAAGCCATATCAAAATCTATCACGAAGAAGATGTACCGACATTATACGCACTAAAACTAGGAGAAAAAGTACACTATATATACATAAATGTAATGTGGTCCATGGTAAACTTTGCGTTGATTCAATTTTAATTTCGGAAATTGACATTTATTTGATCGCTATTGTGCACATGAATCGGTGATTCATCTTACTGTGTCAATCAACGTTTTCAACATATTGAACATAGTATAAACCTTTAAGCAATTCTAAAATGTGAGTGACAAAAATGAAATGAAAAAATCACCCGAAGGAAAAACGTCATAATTGTCATTGAGTTTTGTGATTTTCTCCTCGAATTTCCGGTAGATTGAAGCCTGGCCCTTTCGAAATCGAGAAATTCACCGGCTAGAATAAAATGTTCATCTAATTACAGCATCATGACCAAAACCGAATCTCCATAGAACACGGCACTTCCACTAAAATTTAGTTTTCTCAAAAACCGGCACCTCCACAAATTTGTTAATTTTTGTACAGTTGTCCCCACCAACACTATTTCTATAGTAATACGAATGAGCGGATAGTATATATGTGTGTGACATTACATCCAACAAAACCCTTTATCGAATCCACACTCGAGTCTCGACGAAATGGCTTCCGTTTCCAAAAGCAAGATATTCTTTTCCACCATCCCAAGTAAACTGAAAAGTTGGTTCTTTTCTCATGACAGCGTGTCACGTTTTTTTTAGAGAATTCTCACAAAATAAACTACAACGTAAAAAACATCATTATCCTCGCGCCGAGTTGACACTGGGAGTATCCACGCTGTGCCGTGGGCGATATTATTGTCCGTCAGTGCTTTCAACAGCCTGTAATTGTGTACTGGATATCGGTATTCTGTTCAAACTGTCACCGCCAGATAGATCGGTAACTACAATTCGAAAGTCTTTCACGGATTTGAGATTGTGTCTTATATGTGTTTTTATCGGAGAAAAACACCTCAGTCGATATACTATAACTCTAAAACGAGTCAGCTATTTTGTTTCTGCCGATGATTCCGTATACTTTACCATGATGTAACGTTTGGCCTCTGACATTTCATCGTGCTTTCATTTCGTTTGTAGAATAGAATAAGGTACCTGGGCGGTTATAACTCCAAACGGAATAGAATCGGTTCGACTTCATTTTGTTCCGATAATTTCGTACCCTATTATTATACTCAATTCTTGAACCTTACTAAAACCGGTTTCAGCACGGTATCTAGGTTAATCCAGGTAGGCTACAGAAATACGGGCCATAATAGAACTTTGGAACCAAACTTTTAAACCCGATTAAATGTCACAACGCTATCGGATTATCTATTTGTGCACGGTGTTTGATTTATCTCGTTTGATAGAAACAACATATGGGATTATTGCCAATAATTATTTGTCACGTTTCAATTGTTTTAAAACGTGATTCGAACGTCCTATCGATTCAGTAACGTATGCTGACGAGGCTTAAATGTTATTACTGTCAGTGATCCTCTCGTGTCGACGAATCACAATGGAGTTTTATTATGACGTCATGAATGTATGAATTATAACGTCATTGACGAATTTTAATTCGAATCCCGATGACGTATTAAGCTGGATGAAAGTCGAGAAAAGTTGTAATAAAATCTACGGTCGTGAAATATGTCTATATACTGTCTCCAATTGTCACGTCGCCTTCCACATCTACTAAACTGTCGCAGACTCGATCCGTTAAGAGTCAGTCGGAGTCGATTTAGCGAAATGTCATTTTTTTTATTTTTTTGTGAATACGGTTTAACGGTATGAGATATCAAAATTTTAATACGGGAGGAACGAAGATTTTTTATATCTTCAAGATAGTCTGGAACGAAATGATTATAACCATGGCTTGTTGACATTTCGACAGGTATAATTTGCAAATAATTGTGAACAGCTGTAAACTGAACCAATTTTATTGTTAAAACCTGTAGCCTGCCGTTATCAATCTTCATATCATTGGGTTAAGTTATTAAACAATCATGTTAGTCTTACCGTTTGGACCTTACCGTAAGATGTATTAATTTTATTATTTATATAGATGTATATACGTATAGGGCATATATTTTTAATTTAATACGTTTTAGCGTGCAAGGAATTTTGATACATTTGAATAGGATTTGAATATATATTTGTAGCTATAAAACGGTAAAACTTGTAAAATATTTGAGAAAACTTTTGATAGTATATAAAAGGCTAATACTTACAAGAAGTTTTACATTTTTACCGTTGTGTTTGTAGAAATCCAATATATGTGAGCTTTTCTGATATGGATATTGTCAGTATATCGGTAGAAAATAGAATTAACATTTTTATTTCGAGTCTTATATCAATTCACTTCCATGATGTTGAATTGGTTGAATGAAAATATATTTATTCTTCCTGAAGAAGTAAACTTATTTCTCATTTTTACAACGTGTCAATAGCCCTTAAAACCGTGTCTAAAAAAACTCGAGGAAACGAAGTAGCTAGAAGAGATTGTGAATATAAAAATGCGGTAGATGGAATAAAAACTCGTTCATATGAATCTTATAAATCGTATTATTACCATCGCACTATCGATAGAGATTCTCTCTTGTCAGCATCTTTCCATTGAACAGAGCGGGGGCGGGTGGGGGGTAGGGGGGGGGGGGGCGGTGAACAGATTTGGTGGCGGAAAACGAATTACTTTGGTTGGGTATAATTTCGCTTCACTCGTTTCCTTTACGAGATACATGCTATACAGTTATGACGTGTGGAGAAATTGTAAAAACTACTTGATCCAATGGTGTATTTTATTCGAACTACGTTTCAATCTTAAAGGACATCATAACCCTTGAGCGAAATTGAGTTTCACAAATATTTAATGAATAATGACGATATTTATTTCCCTAATTTTAAGTAAAACTATAGAAATCAACTCAATTTCAGATATAGTCATTGCTTTTTTTGTCCAGTGACCATGAGTCATAATAGGCATTACCGATTCTGTAGAGAAACATGAACAGAATCGAGTTATATCTACGTTGAGACTCGGAAAAAAGGCCGGGTCCTGAGGACAAATGATTGAATTACAATTTATGAAACTGAGATGGTAATTCTTAGTTTTCTCTAATTATCTAGGGAAATATATATCATCATTATTCATTAAAATCTAGTTTCAGGGTTGTGATGTCCTTTAAGGATTAGAATATTTAGTGGGTGAATTACCAACATAGCAGTATAGCTCTAACTGGCAGTTTGAAGTTTTTATCATTTCTTATCATTTGTTTTCATCGACTCTCAGATAAAGACTGAATTTACCTGGTAATACCTAAGGCCCGGCATTTTTGTATTTTAGTCATACTAAGAGAGGAAAAATACTGATTCGTCCTGGTCAGGTCTTCTTCAACAAAATACCTATCAATATCAGATACGTTTGTTTCAAGTATAAACGAAACTTTCCAGAGTGGTTAGGCTACATGAAATGGGCATTCATGACCATCTTTCAGTATAAACACATTCATGTTTTTTCCATTTGTTATATTTTAATTAACCGCAATTCGTTTTATTTTTAAGTAACAATTACATAAAAATATTCTAGTATTTATCTTTTTCTTTTTCATTACCTTGCAATATGAGCGGAAATTCTATTATTTCATTTCAAATGTTGAATTCAAACAATTTTTTTTTTTTTTTGTTTATATACATTTTTTTCTGCGGGTTTGTACTTTGTATGTGGCTCTATTAATTAACTTTCCAATTTTCACATTCACCACAAAGAATCTTTTAATGATTCAATTGATATAATTCGTGTTCAAATCTCATGTATGAGTGGCAATACATTCATACATTGTAGAAATTGTACAATAAAATGATATAACACTGATTGAGACCTAATGAATGAAAGAGCAAGGACTTTGCAGAACTAGATTTTTGATCAATATTAAAGGATTCAAATTTTCTGCTTGTTTATTGAGGGAGGAAATTATAGGATTGTTTTCGTCTCTCAGTTTTCATTTTGACATATTCGTCAATTAGAAGAGTCTAATTAACCGATAAAATAATTATATACTTACAACCGCCGTAAACTGTCAATTTTTTTCTCTTATCAAGTCATCATTCGTATATAATATATATCTATATATAGTATTTCTTTTCATTATCTATAATTGAGCTATAGAGACTTCTATCTTTGATTGCCACTTAGTTGTTTAATTGCTTAGAGCTGGAATTACCAAACTGGGAGTAGCACTAAGTGGCAGTTTAAAGTTGTTATCACTATGGTTATCCATGCTGATTGTTTTCACCAACTCTCAGATAAAGGCTAACTGGACTTGGTAGTACCAGGCCTAATCAATTAGGACTAATTATAGCATTTATTATATTCTGATTGTTAGAGATCGACTAAGAATCTTGGAATATATAGAATACAGTCTGAAACTTGAAATTTTACAACATAACTATCTAATCTCGAAGTGACCAACTCCAGTATTTCTCAGTATCGTGTAATTTAATGTCTTACGCTTAACCCTATTATAAAGTAGTGTTGAGCCCTCTCTCCCCCTCAAATGAAATGACCCTTAGTGACGGACTGTAAAGCATCACATCTATAATCTCCTATCGACTGCTATCGGTTTTATTTCCTTGGCCGGTCACCCTCTGTACCGGCTCCATAAGCCAACTAAATGAGAGCTCCAGATCCTCGGACCCCGTTAATCCTGCGGGTTACGAGAGCTCGACGAGCCGACGAGGGGTTAGTCTCTCTCGTCCCGACTTGGACGCGAAGTCTTCAAGTCTGGAGGGGCTTAGTCGCGCCGCGTGCTCGTAGATCGGGAACATGTCGTGGTATTAACGAGTTGCGACGTCGAAGAGTTGGGATGCTGAGTAGGCGATCTGAATATATATCTACTGGAGGATTCGTGGTGGCTGTCGAACTAGAATAGTCTGGTTTGGATTTTTTTATGAACAACGAAACTTGATTCTAAATCATTGTTCTCCTATTAAGGCTATATGATGGAAGTAGGATCGTTTGGACGGGGCACCACAAGGCCCCCCCGATCCCCTATTTTAATTATTTAAAATCAATGAACTCCAATATCAGGACTGCGCTGTCTGTGACCATAACTACCCACCGCAGGTAAAAGTCTTTCAGTTTCCATACTGATATTGGGTTGAATATTGTGAAAAATCCTCCTTCGGTAGGAAGTTGTGTACGGTTTGAATTAATAGGTATCATTACAGTAGGCATGATATTTCATTCAGTTTCGATGTCATATGACAATCTTTATTGATATCTGCCCACAATTCGGGGTGCCCACCAACAACATAGAATAACAAGTTAACAACACAATAAAAATTATCAATAGTTGACAATGGAACAATATATGGATAACAGTTATAGATTAAATGTTGAAGATGAGCGAAGGAAAACATAATAATAATTAAACCCAAACTAATTTGATATTTACCAAAATGAAAAATAATCAATAGAAAAATTGAGCGATACAGATGTAAGTAATACCAAAGAATACCGACACCTGAAGAAGATTTCGTACGTTCTGTAAAGAGTTGTTTACAAAGAAACACGTTCTTCCCATGCGTTGTCAAGACAACCGCCAACACTCATGCACTGCTGCATTTCTAGATTAGTCGGTCAGACAGACAGCGTCTATCTCCTTGATATTGACCCCACAGTAGCCATTGTCTACAGTATGGCCAACTGTTTCCATATTTCTGGCGCTATTTTTACTACCGTCGGCTCTATCGTCTGAGTGAACGCGAGATTTCTGATATTGCTTCTGTTCTGCGACTCCAACTGACAACGGCTCTCTGATCAATAACAAGTACGGATGCGGATCTGCAGAATCTGACAAATACGATCAGAAAGAACATCTAGCTACTTTAAGAAGAGATGAAAAAAAAATCCAACGCATATATAAGTTAACTTGTCTAGTTTGTATCTGCGAAGGATGGAGGAGCGAGTTATCCGTGCGCTATTGGTGTGGGATGGGGGAGACGATTGATCGGAACCTTCTTCTTTCGTGGATATAATACAAGTGGATATACGGATATGTACTTCTAAGAATATGTGTATTTACTTCATATATGTATATATAGACATAACGTATTATTATACCAACTCCTTTTTTCTTATCCCAAGCTTTCTGTATAGTTCCTCAATGCATTCGTTGACTAGCAGATATTCGAAGTTTGCTTTCCATAGATTTAGAATACCATTGAACCATTGATAACAATACAATATAAGAAGGTACTGCCAACTTTCCAGCGACAATGATGATGTACCTATACACTCTTGTTGACAATAAAATAATAAGTTTTCATAAATTTTCACAAATACCTTACCGAGAGTCTGAATCGTTATACAGGGTACCCATCATAGGCGACTATACTGACTGATATTTTTCTTGGTTCACCTCAATCGTTGCACCTCAATATATATATATATATATATATATATATATATATATATATATATATATATATATATATATATATATATATATATATACATATATGTGTGTGTTATATAAATTATATAATTGAATGAACGTCACATCTTCCAAGGGCATATACTGCAATTACATTCAAGTTTGTGTGGAGTGAGCGTACTATAACATTACATATAAACGGCATCGTACTTGCGGGCAATACAAATCTACCAGACTGGAAAGAGATTCATTTTCAATCTGCAATAAAACTACTAAATTTGCCTCTCGGGAAGGATTACCATTGAGGTGGGGGGGGGGGGGGGAGGTGGGGGTTAAAAAGTTTTATTCGTCGACATTCCCCGGTTTTGGGTTCCGCAATGTTATCACCCATAACCACATTATGGAAATGTGCTGCATAATAGTATGGGTGTATATGTATATATATATATATATATATATATATATATATATATATTTAACAGTATAAGGCACATACAGTAGTCGACGACTCAGTCACATTTGGATTTTTCAAATTCACTTACCGAACGGGAAATTTTTCTGGATGAAGTGATTAACGTTGTCTCTATAATACGTTTCTCGGCGTTGAAATGACTTTTGACATATCTCTTTTCAGAACGATTACTCGCGAACTTCAACCTCGTCTAACCAAACACGATCATTGGAAGCTGTAAATTAATTAGTGCTGCATAGATATCTCGTCTGTGGTTACAGACTTCAAAATGCAAACAAACCTGAATGTATAAATATAGTGATTTACATAATTATATATCGAGCGGTAAAAGAGCGATCATGACTGTATAATTCAGACAGAGATGATTTTTGTTTTAAAATCGTATAAATTAAGGAATGCATTTTTGTAAATCAATTTTCAACTGTCGCGTTTATTTTGTATTGCTGTTGTTCACTTTTATCGTCCTTAAAAGTTATACAATTTGGACAGAAAGGAGATTTTAAAAAACCTATAAGTTGAGAATTACATTTATTTTTTATTCTTATTTTTTTTTCAACTTGCATCTTCTTTGAAGGTTATAGGCCTATAATTCAGACCGGAACCAAAACCTATAAATTAAGGAATACATATTTTGTATTACATTTCATTTGACGCGTTTATTTTTCATTTCTGTTGTTTACATACATCTTCTTTAAAGGTGTTTTAATTGAGGTCCTGTTAGCGATTGGATTATAGGTATCGTAACGATGGATAGGCAACAGTGTTACAGAGCTCTGCAACCAGCCATATACTAATTACCAGGAGCCCTACCCACTTGGAATGCAAATATCTCTGTTAAGGGTTAGGGTGCTAAAATCGATTTTAGGGATGCAAAATGGTGCATAATTGTTGCAATAATATGGTGTTGTCGTAATTCCATTCGGGCGGGGCTAACTTAATGGACCCTATAAATGTGCTTTTGGTACCGTTATACAAATGACACTCGTATCTTCTATAATACACGTCTAACGTAATTAGTTTCAATTATATACTTCATAATATTTTCATGCATACAAATAAAAAAGCAAATATACTCGATCACGTAATTTTCTCGAACAGCATTGAAGTCTTCTATGCAGAACATATCTCACACATATCGTAAAAACCAGTACACTACTCAATCAAGTAAACGCCGAGGATCACAATAATCCTATTCACATTGAGATTGAAACATCATTCACCACGCAACATTGAAAAATCCAGCAATTCACCCTCATGTTTCTTAGTTCTGTAGAAAATCCGCATCAGGAATTAGCATGAGATGCTTTTATAAGTATATATAGCTATAATCCGAGCCAATAGTGAACAATTGTAAAAAGAATATTCAAATAAGTTTTACTTATACACAGATATATACGTTCCACTAATAATGGTTTGAATTAAAATAACTTTTACATTTTGTTACTGTATCTATATAGGCCTACAACGGTCCTTTGTGTTTACATTCCCCCAAATCCCTAAGTAAACTTTGTTTTAAAGACGCTTTTCTGAATCTGCTTCTTCCATATTTGAATCTTTTATTGATGTTTTGTTTCGTTATACATGCAACCACGAAAGAAGGTACGAACCACCCGCACACTACTGGTGTTAGATAGTAGGGACGGTCGCTCGGAACTCTCTTTTCTCCTGGATACAAGTCTACATTTTGTTACCACTTTGCCAACCTTATTGTATCTCTCTCTCTCAGGTTTTGGTGATGAATATATTCTCTAGCGACTAAACATCTGCAACATGTCCCTCTTTCTTATACACACCGGTGCCGGGGTATATTGTTTTAATAAAGGAGCGGTTTATGCAGATACACGTCCTCTCCCCCTCCCCCCCTCCTCCCGCCGCCATCTTCTGCATCTGGCGGGCCCATAAGCCATGTATTTACTTCATCAACATGGAATATATGTACTAACTCTACATACCAATGTTATCGGCTTTTAATAAGGGCATAGGCGCGTGGTGTACGTGAAACGGGTATTAATTTTCCAGGAGGGGGGTAGGCAATATATAATGTGGAAATTTGAAATGTCGTCGAGACGATATGAACCGGGGGGGGGGGGGGGGGGACGTGATGTTTATGTGGTTGTTAATTTGTGGGAAAAAGAAAATTACTATAATTACAAATTATTCATTTTGCAGGACCAGAGTTTTTTTCCCTTACTACCTCTGTTTCTTTGAATATTCGAATTATTATTTCACTTCTCCAATCATTTTGTAGTATTCCTAAACCAAATCGTCCAACATTTTGACAATACGGTATTTCGATAAAATGATCTTTCGGTAGTTCAGTCTTTCGATAGAACGATTTAGACATTTTGATCTTTCGACTTTTTGGTATTCACTAATTTCTTATGATCGTAACAAAACCCATCTAACCAAAATGCTTTTTCGATGGAACGATATCTTTCGATAAAACGATCTCTCGATAATACGACATCTCAAACATTCGGTATTTCGTCAATTTGATGTGCACCCTGTAATAGTACATAATGAAGTACTCTATTGTAATACTCTGAATTCTGAACACCATCTGTGTGCGAACGGATCTCATGCAAGAAGC
This sequence comes from Brachyptera putata, assembly GCA_907164805.1. Taxonomy (NCBI): domain Eukaryota; kingdom Metazoa; phylum Arthropoda; class Insecta; order Plecoptera; family Taeniopterygidae; genus Brachyptera; species Brachyptera putata. Next base: position 16,148,271 of record OU015467.1, on the reverse strand, counting down.
GTGTTGAAAAGGGTGGTTCACAACACCGCTAGTAATTGTGTCCACACAAGACTGGTTTTTGTTTCGTAAGGTTGGCTAGCCGTGTATACTGACGTCACGGCGTTACCACCACACCGACCACAGTGTGTGCCCACATGGAAACTATGACGTGTACATGTCCATGTTGAATAATTATACACCCTAAAAACAATAGCGTTAGAATTCAATGGGTTAGACGTGTGGTGTGCAATCCGTACTGCCCGTACTGTTTCTAGCACAGTAGCCAATGTTTTAATTTATGGTGCATAACTACCCCAGTAAATATAGGATATATGGGGGTACGTATGGACAAGTGATAGTGAACCGATGAAGTGATGATAGGTGAACGACCCCCATGGCGTATGCGGGACTGTCAAAATCTGTGCAAATTTGCTGAATCAGTCACGGGAGGGGGGCTGCTCTATACAATGTTCAATGAGGATGTTCTTAAAACTCTTGCATTTTTTCCATTTTCCACTTGATACAAAGCCATTGTTTCTCAATCAAGGCAAAGGATGGAAGTTTAGGATCGTTTGAACGGGGTACCACAAGGGCGATCTTACCACTCCAGAGAAATGGTGGGAGGCTGAAGAGCGTTTACCAGAATATAGTCGACTGGGTGGTATAGCATGGGCTTGGGGGTACTTATGGATGAATGGTTGGAAATATGGTTAGGGTTCAGGTAAGCTTGGATACCCAAACCCATATCACACAACCGATTCGACTTTATTCCTATTTATGCTATTCAGGCGCCTCAGTAATAATTATAATAGAGCTCATATTATAAAACTATTTCATTATTCTGCCTCCCTCCCTAACCTAACCTAAGCAAACTTATACAATAACATAACATAACATTTCTTTCACGTTGACCCAATCACGATGACCCGTTTTTTACCACCGTTTGCTCTAGTTGCTATGGTAACAAATCAGTGTCACGTGACAGTTGTGAACCGCGTACAAGCTGTAATAAAGTAAAATGCCATTTCCAGTTTTTCACAATTAATTTTGCCATGTTCACTTTTTAGTTTTTCTCATTACTGTCTACATAATAGTACGTTCAGCTTTTGATATGAGATGTAATGATTTCCTATCAAAAAGTAATTAGTACTGTAAATACACATTTCTGAAAAAGTAATTAAAACAAATTGCAATTTAGTCATGCGACCAAATCTCTAGATATTATATTTATAAAACTTTCGCTTCGGAAAAGTGAATATAACTGTCAAGTTCAAGTTCGTCAGAGTAGCATGTCTCGCATGTTCGTTGTATTTCTCTGTAACTTTTCAAATGCAAATCTTTCGTTAATATTATTCTTCATTTTCTTTCTCTTTTAAAAGTTGTAGTAACCATGGTAGAAAGCTGGGTATACTCCATGACAATGTCACTCAATCGGGAAATAAAACTGATTCCTACACTACTCAACTATACTAACCTTCTCTCCCTTCTACCTCCTCACCTTACAGTACTGCTACCGACCGCTAATAATCTGTAACAAGCGCTACAAGCTCGAGCGATTGTGCTGCTTTCGGTCGTCATTATAAGGAACCATTTCTTCAGATTACTGTCAAAAACAATCTGTTAAGTTTCAAGTATCTAATTGAGTAATCATTGTCCAAGTTGTCTACAAAAAGTATACAAAATCATCAGTTCTCAAATTAACAGGACTGGTACTGTACATATATACAATAACATATCAATATACTGTTGTATATATTTACCTGTTGAGAGTCTATGGTTAGTCGATTTAGAGGAATATCAGTTTTTTGGTGATAGCTTTTGAACGGTATGAGATATCGAAATTCTGAGAACGATGAAACACATGTATTTTCAACGCCTTCAAAATGGTGTGAGTAATAACTATTTATCTCGAATCGCCTGATTGTCAGGCGTATACGCTTAAAAACACATATTTTTTTAAGCGTATAAGCTTGACAATCTTGTGATGTGAGATAAATAGTTTTTGCTTACACCATCTTGAAGATATTGAAAATATCCGTGTTTCCTTGTTTTCAGAATTTCGATATCTCATTCTCTTCAAAAGCTATCACCAAAAACCTGATATTCCGCTAAATCGACTCCCATGGACTCTTAATTGTATTGGTATACGGACGACCTCTTTGTGGATAGAAGTATACGAGGTATACTCACCCCGGTTCTGCGGTATACCGTGCTGGCACCTCATTTTATATCCCCGCCCTTTTAGTTGGAATCACGTGTTTTCTCGAACGTTATTCTACACAATACGAGATGATTCATCTCAATTAATCGGCCTCGTCTGCTCAGTTGAATGCATAGAAGGATGTAGCCATTTGATTGATCGTTGCCATAGATATATATGATTGACTATTAATAATAATTATTCTCATGACGTTTCTATGTGAAAACTTTTGTTCAAATCAAATCGACAACTCCCCCTTTTGTACCTTGGAAGCGAATACATTTACGCCAATGGTTATATACATTTTTATTCACGATAGAAGAAGGTTCAAATCGAACGTTTCCCCTATTCCACAACACTAGTCAACGGGTGGTTCGATAATTAATCTTTCGTGGATACAAATATATAAAAAGTTGTATAATTATAATTCCACTTCACAAAAAAAAAACTTTTTCAATTATTAATGGGTTTTTGCCGGAAGATTTCGTTGGTAGACTCTAACAGATGTAAATTCGGAAAAATAATTCAAGTTTCAGAACTCGTTCGTGTCATTTTAAAAACATCTTTTGAAATATCCGCTTGTAAAGAAGACCGTTCTGGAAGTGTTTCGTATTGATTAGGCGGTTTGTTTGGCTATTCTTCTTGTTCCCTCTTGTTCCCTCCTGTTCCCTCATGTTTCCCGCTTTGCACAGACAAACTTCTGGAAACATTCGAGAGAAGATGTAACTCGGTGGATAGCCGCTATTGTCTTTATTGAAATATTGTTCGGGAATAGAATTGTATGAAAGGTTTTGTGTGGAGGCGGGTTATATTACCAGAAATATGTTTTTCTATGGAAAACGAAAGTCGGTGAGAAGTTTTGATTATCACACTTCTTGTATTCGATGTTATACTCCATCGAAGTCGATTCAGCGAAATATATATTTTTTGTGATAGATTTTGAACGGTATATGTGATATCAAAATTAAATCTAATACGAGGGAAACAATTAACTGTGATACCTTCAAAGTACATAAAATGAAAATTATTAACCTGGTATTCTAACATTTTCACATGTACAACTGGAAAATGTTTTTTTTTCATCCATATACATATGAAAATTATACGACATGAGGCAAATAGTTTCCATGTATGTACACCCTCCCGAACCTATTGAAAATATCTGAATTTCCCTCGTATTAGAATTTTGGTTTCTCATACCGTTCAAAAGTATCACCGATAAAACTGATAGCTCGCTAAATCAACTCCCGTGCGATCTTAAGACCGGCTTAAAACGTAGAAATACATATTCAATATAACTATCTTGATAAAATATCTAAAACCGCAAGTCTACGAGAAATCTCGGGTTGTTGAATCAATCTGCACACTACCCGGCTCCTCTACCAATGTGTCACTCATAGGGGGGAATGGCACTTCCACCAATGTGTCACTTATGGGGGAAAAGCTACACGCTCTACTCTCACATTTCAACGTGGCGTTTCCTGTCAGTTTCTCTCTCGCTCTTTCTCTTTCCCTCTTTCTTATTCTCTTTCTCTCTCTCTCTCTCGCTCTCTCTTTCTCTCTCTCACACTCTTTCTCTCTCTCGCTCTCTTTCTCTCTTTCTCGCTCTGTGTATTTAGTGTCAAGAAGGCGTGGTTTGCATCTTTCTCTATTTCGAGTCGGTATACGCAATTAAGAACTTCGGGATAGCTAGCTAATTATCGTCACGTAAGCAATGAACGAAACATGGACGTCCGTTCTTCCACAACGTCCGCCTTGCACGCACACCGCTACTGTTACGTTCTAACTCGACGCTATCTGCGTATTGGCCGAGTGAGAGAGAAATAGTTACAATTGTCTCAAAATACAAATGTAAATATGAGGAGATGTGTAATTAGTTAAAATGTAGAATTACTGTGGGAATCGCGATAGTATTGTTTGCACTTAGACTTGCATGTATATGTTGTAATCAATTTTTAATTTGATGCGTCCCCAGTGTCCATAGGGCAATAAGTTCTTGCTAGGGGGATATGATAGATATGAGTGATCATAAAACTTGAACCGTGCTAGATACAAAATTAACAAATACATCATCTGATGCGGAAAATATCAGAATTTAAGCAGAATTTGTCGAAAATACTAACAAGTCAAATTTTATAATAACAATGATGGGATGATCAATAATGGTGAAGTAATAATCGATATTTTTGCATCAATTTTCACCCCATAGTGTACCATTACACACTAATAACACATAATCTAATCTATGTGAATGTATATTTTGGATCGACAATATTTTAGAAGATATTTCTCAGAACAGTATATGAAGTAGTCAAAAAAGCGTATTGTTGGACTACGCACTGTACTTGTCAAACTAAAAATTAAAAAACTAAATAAGTAATTTTTATTTTGACAAGTACCATGCGTAGTCCAATAGTACGCTTTTTTAACTATATCTTCACGGTATATTATTCTTCTGCATTTAACTAGTATATGAAGTAGTTCCACTGGGGACACCTTAATTTCACTTATAGATATTATATTTCTAAAAATGTATTTTTAAATGTATCCTATTTTTCTACAACTGCAATATCGAACATATAATCACTGCGTTATTCATGCATCTTTTTAACAAAACAATGTTACATTATTATATTTATATACCAGCATAGCAACCTGCTGTGTGGTGTTCTCATTTAATAACAATACACATTCGTTGTTATTTCCAACGCAATTAGTTTGCGGTGCATTTTAACTCATTTACTATTGTCCGTATGTGGTTTTTGTTCTTTTGTATGCTCAACAGTGTGGTGCTATTCCACACGGGATAAAACGTTATGAATTGAAAAACGTTACCAAACGACAATGCTTTCTTCTGTGAGTCGTGCGAATCTATCAAATGTGACACTGCATATACTTGTATCCACGGAAGGAGGTGATCTACCAACATGGTGAACATGAATATCACTGTTATGTTTGTTTAGTCGTTGGTATTTTATAGGTATTTTGATTATTAAGGACGAACATGAGGAAAAAATCGTACAGTCACTTCCGATTTCCAGTTAGCTCTACAATTTAATGATAAATTTGATGCGTTTAATTGTTTTGTTGACATTTATTTGAGGACTTTGATGAAAATAACTTCTTCAATATAATTCAACGATTTCAATTTCTCTGTTTTCTAAATCTTCCGAAAGCTTTTTTACATCGTTGATGTTGCATTGAAATTAGATGTAATCATCAACATTTTTACAATCATTCAATTGGTAGCGACCTTCTTTCGTGAATACAAGTGTGTTGTCGACTCTTTGTTGACTTGTATCCATGGAGAGTGACGAGAGAGAGTGAGAGAGAGAAAGAGTGAGACAGAGAGAGAGAGAGAGAGAGAGAGAGAGAGAGAGAGAGAGAGAAAGAGAGAGAGAGAGAGAGAGAGAGAGAGAGAGAGAGAGAGATACAGAGAGAGAGGGAATAACAGAGCGAATGAGAAACGCGCAAATTCAATATTAAGCTTCCATTTTCATCGGTTGTTACGCCCCCCCCCCTGTGAAAAAAACGAAACATTTATTGTTCTTTTAGGTCTGAAACGGTTCACATCGTTCCTAATGCTAGATGTGCTATATAGCTAGAGCTGGGTGGGTGTGTAGGAAAAATACCCGCCTTCGTTATTGAGTGGAAAAACTGCTGTTTTCTCCCGTTTAGTTGTTCTCTGTTCGTAAGTACTCCCTTCCCCCCTCCCCCCACCACGCAGCACAAAGCCCAGAACGATTCAAAAACTCTACTTCAGTATACTTGAAAATCATTGGCTCTTGATAATCATCCGCAGTGTACTATTTCACACTGTTTGTTCAATGGTACCAACTTCCAAGTCGAACTTTTCGTGTTGTTTAGTTGCCTATACTGTGAAGAAGGGATTAAAAAGTACTTTCAATTTATCACCGGTGTTATCCTTGTAATAGCTTTCCCAACATGTAGAACGTTTTCTTAATTACATCGGAACTTGAAACAAAATCTTTTTTCACTAATTAGGGCTAAGGATAAGACGGTAGGATCGTTCGGACAGGGAAAATAAGGGCGAACTTTGGCACTCAAATTGTATCGTCAATTAAAATCACTTATTAGCACCTTAAAACCCATACATTTTTCAAAAATTGACCGTAGTTTGTAGTTATATACTAGTTGTATGGTCAGAATCACATAATTATTTATCGTCGATTTAAATTGTTACATTTTTCATTATTCGGTGTATATTCGCAGTCAATGTTCCCCTAATCATCCCGACGGACACCACACAGTTCCCGATACCACCCGACAATTTATACAGTAATTCGTTTTCTGGTGTTTGCCATCCATGTTTATTGTAAACCATTCTAATGCATTAGGACGATAATCGCAGTGTCCATTAGTAGCAATGCGTTCTGATAAGCGAGTTCGAGGGTCGAAACAGCGCTATCGGCCAGTATTAGCCATCCGCAACTTCCCCCCTACCCTCCCCCTCCACAACAGTCCTCTTCCCACGAACACTCTTTATCATTGAGTCAGGCCCGAGTGGTGGGCACGGTCGAGAAGTCAGCAGTGTTGGCTCGCTTTAAGAGAATTAAAACGCGAAAGTCAATACAGTCAACCTACGCTTAATAACTTCGTGGGGGGGGGGGGGGGCATGCACGTTGCTTATATACACTGGAAAATGTCATGTGTACTATATTTTTTTCAATGTTCACGAACCAGTATGATTGAATACAAATGTATACCAACTTCAAGAAGATTATGTTAGGTCTTTAATTAATGTAACATTCTATTTTTGTGGATTCAATCAGTTTTGAGATAATATGTGAATGAATTTCATCACATTCTTGGTATTCCTCCACGTAATATCTTAAAATTTATTGAATACACAAAAATAGAATGTCATATTGATTAATGAGCATAAAATTATCTTGGAATCGGTGTTCTTTTTATCCACTGATACTTGTTCGTATCATTGTATATTTTAGTAAGTGAATTTAAGTGGAGTTAGCGGTTCGACTTGTTATCACCCTTGGTTACGTATGTTATTTTCGTACCTTAACTTATAGTTAGCGCATTAGCACTTATCTAAGATTCGTAAAACTGACTTTTAAGGTTATTCGTCCCATGTAAAAGTCAGAATAACTAATTCTGATAAATAACTATGTTTTGAATTTACTAATGCAGAACCATTGAAAGTGAATTTTGAACTGATGAAAAATTAAATCGAATTTTTTTGTCCCGTTTTTTTCCGTGTACCGGCGAAATAATTAAAAACAGGAATTTCGAAAAGTAAATTTATCAGCCGTTTTCTATTTCATTTTGAATTCTCATAAGAATACATCCGAAAGAACCAGCAACTTTAGCAGCTAGATGCACTATATAGGCCTACATAAGCCGCTACTGTTGTTGCCTATAGTTATTAGTGCCAACTGTGTCTCGCGAGTCACACAAAAGAATATGGGGTATTTTAGTTTTCGAGTGTTGGCATCAGCAGGGCGGAGAGATCGCCTGAGGATAATGCTTGAAAGCTGTCATTGTTGAAAGGTGATATTCCTGTGTTATGACTTTTATCTCTTCCTTCCTCTTTGTGTAATATCTGGGGGGGGGGGGAAGGGGGGGGGGGGGGAGAGTTAAGGAAACGCAGAGATGATTGCGGCGCAATGGCGGCCTGTCACCATTGTAATAGTAATAACTTTTTATTTTCAAATTTTTCGAATCATACAAAATTACCCTCTGCTAGGCATTAACCTTTTTGAGGATGTTTTGAAAAATATCTAATATACACAATAATATGATGAATGGTAGATCAATAGAAAAAATGGATTTTACTTAAAATGAAAATGAATTATACGTTTAATAGGGTTGTCCTAGAGAAATTGATTAAAAACACTTCAAGTAGTTTAAGCATAAGATATGAAATTATTCAAAACATAATAATAACATTTCTAAAGTTCTTCGTCGTGTCGGCTTATAGCACGAAAAAATATATGAATATATTTAAAATTTATTTAATTATGTAAACAGTTTACGGCTTAATTTGTTTATAATTACATAAATATTAGTTTCAATCGTTTTCAAGATGATTTTCAAGATAATATACAATTTCAGGCAAACCCTCTTCTCCATGACAAAGATTTAGATATAACTAGAGTGAATTGCCAAATTTTCTCTCCTCTTCCCCTCCACCCTCCATCATCACTATTATCTCTTGTAATTATTAGGAATAGGTTGTTTTAATCGATATCATAATGTAAGAAAATATTATTAGTGAAGTACGGATATTTCATCATGCAAAATAAATATATTTTCAAATGATTACATATTATAGTCAGTATTTTATCATGCTTTTGGAGAGGTTTGCTCACAGCTTATATCAATGTCTTTTTGACAGTCTCAGATGAAAAGTTCATGCGAGGTAACAATAAAAGAAGCTCTGGTTTTTCTGTCTGGCAACCTTTGTTTTTACGCATAGACTGTGAAACCATTTTCCTATTTCATAAAAAAAATAACGGGTAGCCTGCCCCCCTCCTCTTTTCTTTTCATCTCTCTCCCTCTAGGCGGGGTCTAAGAGTTTGTTGAAGAATGGACTCTGACGTTTCCTGTTCACGGAAATGGGAAAATCAGAAACGAAACTTTTTCGTTTGTGTGTGTGTGTGGGTGAGAAAGGTTCGCGAAGAGGTTAAATATCTTCCTCGTTCCTCTTTTGTCTTAGATCAAGAGTTCTTCTGCGAATTGTGTACAAAGTTCTTTCATCAATGGAGTATAATCTTTAGCTACTCGTAAGATTTTATGTATTGATTCCGGGTTCATCTCACTTTTGGGAATGGATCTTATGTAGACAACTGTGCTCATACGATAAATAGATTTTGTTTTGTAAGTTGGTAATGATCGAGTTAGATGCTGGTACTGATGGAATTTAATTTTCTTTGACAGAGTTGGGTGAAAGTAATATTTTACTCTAATTAGCGTTATACCACGGTCATCTCTATATGCGGGCTTCCCTCCCCCTCCCTCCTCCCCCATTCCCCGTATGTTTACTATACAATTATCTTACATTTTCCATTCAAGATTAGGTATAAATGCGGATACCCGCATGAAGTTAGTTTGTCACACATTTGTGTTTATTTATCTCGACATATCGAAAATTACGGGTGCTGGCTTGAGACCTGTAGGCATGGGTTTTCTTAAATTGCAAAAATATTATAAATATCATCATTTGATAATTTTTGTGTTATCACTCGGTCATTCATACCCCATGTGAAAGCTATCTGTTGCTGTGGTCATTGAGCGTCATTGTAAAACAAACTAAGTTGTATTACTCGAACGTGTTCTAGGTTTATTGTTGAACAATGATGATTGTTTGTATCAAGTATCCAAGAAGTTATTTAACGTAGACCCTATAATAACAGTTCAACGAAAATATCGAGTATTTTCGTTTCAATCATCGAAATAGAAAGATATTGATATTGTTTTTCTCTACCCTTTTTCCTTTTTTCTATGATATATATACTCGGCACCTCCACCAACGTAAATTTTCACCCCACAAAAAGCCAAGTTTCTCTACTGCCTTCGTATCGGTAAAAAAAAACATTCTTTTTTTTTTACCATCCTCCGATATTGTGATGAAATACCTTTCTTGTGGGCTATATAGGAGAGAAACGTATTTCATCGAGTCGGTACGTAGTTCAACCCTTCTCCGCTCCAGCGCTCGAGAAAACACGTCTGGAAGAGTCGTTTTCGTACGGTGCGCCGTGATGAAAGATTCTTTTATGTCCGTATCGCCTCCTGAGCGACACCCCGCCCATTATCCGATGTTTATATGTTATTTTGTTCTCTTATCAGTAAACCGAGAAATGTTATGGTAGCCAATCACATTTTCAAGTAACGTACGCTCGTCTTCGTATAGAAAATGTGTGTTACCACGATTTACGAAAGTCAATTTTTGTAATCTAAAAATGTAACAGATTGGATATTGGTGTTATGAAGTATTTGGAAAGAATGTGATGTGACATATTTGAGCTAGTGCTGGAATTACTAGCGTTGGAATAACTCTAACTAGCAGTTTGTATTTGTTATCAATATGCCTTTTGTTTTCACCAACTAGCAGAAAAATGCTAACTGGACTTGACAATACCGGGTCTTAGTTCGATACGTGATCTGTCGATCAGTAGACCATGTTGACAGTAAATGAACTGATGTTCAAGATTAAAAGTGCCCTTTCAGATTTTCTTATCGACATATTCTAAAAATCCCAAATTGGAAATAACTCAATTTGATTATGATGATTGTTTACTTAACGACCCCACAATATGTGTGGATACGAATGTGACCATGTGACAATGACACTATGAAGAGATAAGTGAAAAGACGTTCACTAAAACCCACGCCCAGTGGTGACTTCAGTGTCTGAAGCTCAGCCTTAGTCGATTGAGCTACGGATGGCGAAGTCAATTTGTTTGAGAAATCATACATTATTGTTCCTATTATTCTTAACATGGTACCCAACTTGAGAATTCTTGTTTTTTGTATCAATTACAATACTGCAAGAACTACGTAGTATACAATTTGCAATTCTTATATATTTCGTTACTCTGAATAATGATTAAAGGACGTCACAACCCTGAAACTAGATTATTACGAATAATCTCGATATTTATTTCCCTAATTTTAGAGAAAACTAGAAATTATCATCTCATTTTCAGAAAATATAAATGATTTTTTTTGTCCTCCGGAGATCATTACTCATGACGTAGGCTTTACCGATTCTCTATAGAAAAATGAACAGAATGGAATGTATGTGTCATGACTCAAGACTGGGCTCTGGAGGAAAAATAAGTCAATTTTAATTAATAATTCATTTATTTATTATTTATAATTAATTGAAAAGCAGGGATAGCAGCGTCATCTTTAATTCCAAGTGTTCTAGTATTTTCATACAAACTTATATTTGTGTTGACTGTTTCTTCAGTTTCCAGTTTTCTCCAAGTTCGAGTGTATTTGTAGGCGTACACTGAGTGCTTTGACACTTCTACGTTCATGTCTTCAAAATACTTTCCTCCGTTTTGCGATAAAAGTATGCACTTTGCACCAGTTAACGACACCAAGGGCTTTTCCAGGAGTCATACATAAAATATAAGCGATTTAAAAAGTCGACAGTAATATTACGAGCACGTAATTTTGCAACCTCGTATATTCGTTGCCATTATGGTTAATTACGGAAATGAACTAATTGATGTGATAATTAGTTTATTATGTGGCGAGTTCTCTTGAAAATCACAAACGCGGCCGCTTTTATATTACATGATACCTTTTGCTTTTTCTTCTGTTTTTGACTGAATTTCTTACATAAAGAAACCGTACTAGACACTTATTTTTATGTTATAAAAATGTAATTCTGATTCTTCGTGCTTTTTTCAGGAGCAGATTAAAAGTTATGTGGTTTTATTTATTATAACTTGTTATACTTGTCGGTCTTTGCATACATTGTAGCAAACATTGGTTCCTTGATTTTCAGCTTGAATCAAAAGTAAAAGTTTTGTTGTGTGTTTGTCTGATACCTGTTAAATCTTGTGCTATATCACAAGGCTGACTGGATTAGCCAGTCGAAAAAAGGACTTTCACTTTTGGTCCAAGCTCAAGATATAGGCCTACTGTTGCTGCGTTACATTGTAATGAAACATAATCAAAATTTTGAACAGTGACTATAGTGATGAACTTTTTTTTTTGCCGATCGTATTTGAAGATGTCTGCTTGAACTCTTATAATCTGACTTGTTTTGAACTAAAGGTCCTCATTTAGAATAGAAATCCAGGTATGCACATTGAAAACTATTTCATAGAAAATTAAAAAAAAATCATCGACCAAAATGGTGAAAATTGGGTATTAAATTTTTTATATATATATTTCAACCGAACAACATAAAAACTGAATAAAACTTATTGACATTATGCTTGGCTGACCTTGGGTCAAGTTCAGTTCAAGACTGGCTATGATATCACAAAACTTATGGAACTATCCCATGGATTAAGATTGAACTACACATTTTTATTTTCTCAGTTTTCCTTTTTGTTTTCTTAGCAATATGGTAGCGTCGTTGCTAGCTTATATAAATACTTCCAACGTTTACACAACTTCCTATACAAGTAAAACTCCAAAAGGAAATGTATATAACACATGTTTCGCGATGAAATATAGATTCCCGACCTAATCACGAAATGAAATCCATGTGCAGTGGTTTCATTCGATGAAATCATAATGTCGTATTACATCGATGTAGCACGTACCCGTATTGATTACGTGCCTGCAATGTGATTGGTTGGATTCAGTCACGTGTCGCCTCTATGGACTGATACGTCATTGTCTCGTTACTGTATGTAATGCCAGATCATAACTCCAAAAAGTCTAACGAATCATTTCCATAGCTAATGAACATTCAAACCATTCAAACCATTGATTGCAATAACCGAAGCTGTATGTATGTTCTCATTTCCAATAAATTATTCACTAGATTCAAAAGTAATCCATGAAAAAAAAATAAAAAAAAAATCCAATTGAATTTTGTTGTTTGAAAACGTGATTGGATGGTGAATTGTGTGATGCAGTGGCGGCTGTTTGATGATGCTAGTTGTGCACTGCATCATCGTATATATAAATTGCAAGTTTTAATGATTTGGTAATAGTGGAGATGGGATTTTTAAAATGATTATAGTTTCCTCATACCTACCATGGATTTAGGCATATCCACCCTTTGATATCATATTTACTCTAGAACTCATTATGGCCTCATTATTGAAAAATATTCCACAAATTTCCTTGAAAACGGATAAATACAAAATATGCATGTTCATAAGAATTCCTCGACATGGAGACTCCGCCACTGCTTTTATATATTCATTATTATATTTATGTCGCTTTTTGTATTGAATCCCCAGCTTTTACATTTAAATACAAGCGTGTAGATGTTTTAATGAGGTATAAAGCTCAGATATATAAACATACAGTATATAAAGACTATCAACATATTGTAACAACTACCACAAACTACCTTTTTATGATGGAAAATTTTCCTTTAATTTTCCATTCACTGCACTATCAAGTTCTCAACTTTGAATTCAATATGACTTCACCGCTCAGTGCTGTATGCTGTTGTAGACAGCTTTGCATTCTACCATATCTGGAATCTCCCCATATTCTAGTGCAGGGGTCTCCAAACTTTTTAGCCTAGGGCCACACTAATTCCTCCACCAAGTCCCAAGGGTCAATAGTAGTAAAACGCCATCTTGTCGGGAGCTACATGAATCTCATTAATCATAATTATGATGTTTAAATTCATCAGGTAAATTACCTATGTATGACTTTCATTGTAAATCTCATTTTATTATAATTACAGTTAAAATGATCAATTTCATATGAATATCAGATATCGCCACCCTCGGTAGCTCAGTCATCTGAGGCACCTCTTCAGAAACTGAACTCACCGTTGAGCGTGGGTTCGAGTCCCGCATAAGGCATGGGTTTTTGTAAACGTCCTTTCACTGATCATCACTTCATAGTTTCATAATCACCCGCTCATTCGTACCCCCGTATAACCTAGTTGTTGGTGGGGTCGTTAAGTAAACAATGATCAATATCAGATATTGTATTTCTTAATTGGTCGTTGAATAAAAACAGATGATATTTCTTCTTGTGATTTACTTACATTGTAAATTTTACAATGTAATCATAATAAACTATGCCGGACGTATTGGTGGTGCTCGGGGGCCGCGGGGCGTAGTTTGGAGACCCCTGTTCTAGTGTGTTGCATGCTATAACTGAACTAGGCCATAATGATGCACATCATTCCAAACCCGTGCTCGATATATGATTTTCTTTTCTAGATTTATATATATACATATATGATGTGTACTCGGAAAATATAGTAAAAACGTAAATAATAAAACAGAAATTATTTACATATCAAGTGTCCTAGATAGAGTTGGATCAAAAGAGACGATCCGAATGTTATAATATATATTGTGCACTCTAGTTAGACTGAAGGGTTGGTATAAACTTCTCTATCTGTAGTGGCACAAAGCTTGCGATGAATTGGGTTAACGGGGAGAGAGGGGGGGGGGGATGATCCTAGTGTTAGTAATAATAATTAGGTTTCCATGAGAGAAGAATTTAGTTTTATTATAGTGACTTGGTTTCCCTAAGGGAGGATTATCTCTGGTTGGCATAGCAACTAGAAAAGTTTGGATGGAGAAAAGGTAAAGAAAAACTGGGAAGCTAATAATGAAGTATAGTTTTGATAACACAATTTAGGGGACATTGTTTTGTTTACTTATTACAACAATGTGTGACATCATTTACAAGAAGCATGTTGTAAATAAAAGCGATGATTTATATATGTACAAATATATTGTATTGGATTTATGTTAGTTTATGCTTGTTTGTTTATATGGATTTACTACATTTTTAATTTTCGAAATTTTAAAGTTTGTATATCAATTCCTACTCATAATAAAGCTCTTTGTCAAAAGATCACTCGATTGCTTTACCAAGGTGCACGTTTTTTCAAACCAAGACATTTTAAATGGGGAAATGTTCTTGGTACACGATGTTGAAAATGAATTCAAACTCAATCAAACCCAATAGCTCAACGCAACAATATAATCCAACCCAACCTATAAGCAACTTCAATTTTAAAAATGTAAACCTAATTTAATAAATTCACATTGTGTAAGTATGGACAAATTCTAGTGCCAACAGATATCTCTAATTTGACAAAAAATCTCGCTACCACCGATACTAAAATGAAAAAATCGTTTGTCCAAGTTTTCTAAATTTATCAAATACCCGTGGCTTTAATCATAATGTAATTTTTTTATCTGGGATGCAATTGATGTCAGAGTCCAGTGAAACTACCCCTGGATGCCTGTTAGTTTACTATTTACATTTTCTCCAATGTATTCTAATTATTTTGTTGTGGTGATGGCCATCGTTAGCCTTTATTGAAGCCAAATAACTTTGTGTCAATCGTTCGATATCAATAAGTTGAAAGTAAAAAGATGATGTATCTGAAAAACAAAAGAATCCAAAGTTAAATAATTTATTTTCAAATTGCGAGAAATTTCTTTTCAATATACGAACAATATAAACGAACAAAGTCAATTAGATGCTTTTAGAAGTACACTAAATATCTGATGAAAAGCTCTGATAACTTTTATGTGTATAATTATACTATATTATCAATTGTTAACAAGAATTCAGCCGTTTCCTAAAACAAATTTCAACAAAAATACAACAATTGCGATAAAAGCTACGAAAAAAAAAACACATTCCAATCCTGTATAGGAAAATTTCAAATTGTTTTTTCGTTTCCTGTCCACGTCATCGCACGATAATTACCAAATATCCTATTCGTCGATCCCAATTAGTGTTCCCGAGTCAACGTTCCCTCATTACAATCAGCCCCAACGGGGTGGTGTGACGTCATTTGTCAACCCCTCGTCACCGGAAGTAGGACTCGATGTTTCCGACACGTCGCCTCACAACGTCGATCAATGACTGACAATATTGCTCGACACGATTTGTTTTATATTTGTTCGGAAGTGACAAGAAATTCTTTTCTATTTTTATACAAGTCGAAGATGATATTTCTTCGTCGTTGTTTTTCATTTTCATTTTTCTTTTTAAAGTTCGTTGATAAATTGAAGAGTTTGAGAAAATTTGCAAACGACGATGAAAATTCTTAGATCTGGGTGAGAATCGTGCTGTAGAATGAAGTGTACAGGCGCCTGCTTACCTATAATTAAAGGAAATCATAACACTAAAACTAGATTCTGAAAATGACGATATGTATTTCCCTAATGTAAGAGAAAACTAGAAAGCATCGTCTGAATTTCAGAAATTATAATCAATCTATTTGTCTTCCAGGACCCGGCCCTTTTTCTGAGTAATTGGGTATTTCAAACTACCAGAAGAATCATGAAATATCCTACAAATTTCCATCAGTATTTATTCAGTTGTTTCTAGATTTTCTTGTTTCATAGTTCATAGTCTTTCATGTTTTTCATTTTTTCAAAAAAGGAAACTTTATCCATTTTATAGTGGTTTTAATTCAGATATTTCTCATTTCAGTTATTTACATTGTTTTCAATCGATGTCGATCATAGTATCAGAATCAAAATAGCCAATGTGATTACAATTACAATTCGATGCCACTGGCTTTATATATGACATGTAAGTATTCACGGTCTCTCGCGTTCATATTTTTTAAGAATATACATTTTGCAATTCATTTCATTTTATTACTAAAGTAAAAGCTAAAACAGAATTATAATAAAACACATATACACGCTCAGTAAAATGCTCAAGTACATCGTTGTCCGTCGCATATAGAGTCACAATCCCTCACGTTTCAGTCTCGTCTAACGTATTTCCAGTTTTCCTTTATTTACGAGCACGTTCCCATATAATGCATTCAAGAAACTGGGTCATTTATTGATGCAATACGATATATATCTATCTCAATAAGACAAGCTTACTTGATACTCGGTTCATATATATATATATATATATATATATATATATATATATATATATATATATATATATATATATATATATATATATATATATATCGACAAGAGATGAAGACGTCGCTAACCACCCGTGTGCTAGTGGTGTGGGATAGGGGAAACGGCCGATCGATACCTTCATCTCTCGTGGATACAAGTATATATAGTATACTGATCAGCTATGAGCCCTTCGACTGTGCTCATGAAATATAATATAAACATTTCGTGATCCTCTATATCTTCAAATGGCGGGGCTTCGAAATAGTTTCGGTTCTATAGCCAATCAGTTATTGCTCTATATACCTCGACGTATACGTAATAGCGATTTGAGATGTTGTCTTTGTTTATCTTCGAGATGGTATTTTGTGAGTTTGCGAGTGAATACATATTGTTGTTTTTTGCTGTGTTCATAGCTCTACTTGTGTCCATGTATAAGAAAGAAGTAATGTAATAATTGTAACTTGGAAAACGCAACATTTGCGTTGTTTGATGAGCGATAATATTTGTGTTATGTTGGTAGAAATCTTTTTTTGTGAATACAAGTATGGGACTATATATTATTCTTAATCTTTTCTTTCATCATTTTATGAGCCTGTTTATGGATGCCTATATAGCCCAGGGTATCTTTACTTTGATAATACGTTCATTTTTTATTATTTACATTCAAATTTGGATGTTTTGTGTTTTTTTATGAAAGTTGTAGAGGCCTATACAAGTATGTATACACACAAATCGTAAATATGTTGAGATTCCAGTTTGTTTGCATTTGTTGTTAGAACTTCTCAAACTCATATTCTTTATGCATGGAACGGTTTTCCAAGAAGATATATATATAAACATGTATGTAAAAACTAAAACTCGTAAAACCGACTTTTAGATAATTGTTATCACATATTATTTTGATTGCGTACTCTCGAACTCGACATACGTAATTCAAATTCCGTTTTGAAGAACTGTACCCCATTTGTTGTTCAGCCAAACGGAACATGCTCTATTGCAAACACGAGCCCTTATGAAAGTTATCTCTCCGGATAAACTTGGTTCTCCTGAGACAAAACAAACTTCAGTATTATACTCAATGTACACTCGTGTTCTCATAGGCTCAATCAAGGTACACTGGCGGGTCACATAAAATGGTTCAATACGAAATTGTAATTTCAAACATGTTTCACATTCAACTGCCATGATGTGTTCGCGGACTATGCGTTGAGTGCATACGCACATTGTCTTCTAGTTTTAGTGCGTTAAGTTTCAGTATATTTTCTCCAAGGTGTTTTTGGATAAAGTTTGATCGACCGTTTGAAGTGACTGCAGTCGTACATTTAAACTCCCCTTGAAGAAGATGTAGAGATAACAATTATGATGTTATTTTGGTTAAATAAAAGTAAAGATATAAGAAAGCTATTAACATGATCAACAGGTTAAACCAATTAGACAGTAAAATCAGGAAGCCAGTGAGCTAATATATTCAAAATTTAGGTGTGTGTATTAAATTGTATTATTATATTTCATTCCACATATCGCTCATCTTGCAACCCATATTCTGCGTCTTCCTTTGTTTGTTGAATAACATCGGAACTTGATACAAAATCTTTGTTCCCCAATTAAGGCCATGTATTAAAATCATATCTTTTGTACTGGGCACTACAAGAGCGATCTTACCACCCAATTTAAATTATTTTGATATCTGCAACTTTGGCGAATCTACCTATCTGACACTTTTGTCTCTCTTCAAAATTCACTTCGTCCAATAACACCAGATGCGTCAAAATCAATTTTCCTTAGTTTCATTTCAATATCACGATATTTTCAATTTTCTTTGTCCTGAAGTGTACATTAGGTCTTGACGTTGTTCATGGCCAACACCAGGTGTGATTCGCAAATTGTATTTCCATATATTAAAATAAACTTATCCACCTCGCCGGATTGAATCGAACTATAGCTACACGCTCAACTTTTAATCAAGATACACCCGAGTGGAAGTCATCTCCATAGTGATAGTTCCATTATGGAATCAAAGTGACTGAAACTTGACTAAGTAGACCAATCTTGCGATACGGTTTTCATTTGGAAGTGATTATAACTTTCGAGACGTGGATATAATAAGCGTTGTACAGCACATTAGGTTGATGAGATTTGCTGGTATGAATAATTATCTAGCTGATGATGATTGAATACTGGTGTCAGTCAGCTATATATACTCGCTTGAACCGTATATACTTGCTGTCACACACATACACACATATAATGCATATATATATATATAATTATATATTGTATGTGTATGTATAACTGAATAATATATTTGAATAATATACAATAAAACTCGAGAAACCATACCATCCCGATACAACAAAGCTTTTTGTCAGCTTTATTTTTTACATATATATAGGCCTATGTACGTATTTTGTATTATTTCAATGTATCAAAACACATGCTAATTATAATTTGTCCGTCGTAAAAATAGATTACTGCTATACCGTGTTCTGTATACAGTGCA
Organism: Brachyptera putata; assembly: GCA_907164805.1. Lineage (NCBI taxonomy): Eukaryota > Metazoa > Arthropoda > Insecta > Plecoptera > Taeniopterygidae > Brachyptera > Brachyptera putata. The sequence goes on along the minus strand of OU015467.1, from coordinate 16,129,046 downwards.
TGTGAATTACGTGTGTACATATACATACATGATCACACATGGTCCTTGTTTTGGGGGGCGGTGTAGGGACGTGGAAAAAACGCTGTACATGAAATGAAATGTTTATACCACTCCGAATACAAGAGTGCCTCGGAACAAATGTATCGCTGTAGTTATTAGGCTACTGGGGTGTAAAAATGAGTCCATATTATATTCTAATTGATCTCGAAGCTCTACTATTCAAACTGAATTGATCTGAACTGAATCGAAATAATGTTCAATTGAACTCAAAAACTTGTAATTGGAACCCAAAAAACTTGTAATTGGAACTCAAAAAATGTACCAGATTATCAAATCATTAGATGTGCATAACGTTTCCATGTTCTCGTTTTTTTGTCAATATCGAAACTTCATACAAAATTATTTTTTCCCAATTAAGGCTATGGATGAAAGTAGGGTTGTCTGGACTGGACACGACAAGGGCTATCTTATACCACCACATTTCTATCATTTCAAAATGTAAAACATTGAACTCGGCACCAGCACTGCGCGCTCTGTGACCATACTTTTGGTCTTCAGTTTTTGAAATCAAAATAAAGAAGATTATCTTTTGGTATAGGCGCAGTGCAAGAATACGGGTTTGGGAAGTTAATTGTCAAGTTCAGCTTAGGTGATACTTAAAGTTGGTATTGGTTGTATGCTGATGGTCACCATGGTCACCAAGCTTATAATTACCCAAACTGTGTGATTCACTGCCATCTAGATATTCATGTCGTGCTTCCTAATGTACTCAAGCTTTACATCCGGTTTTACTAAATGATGGTTAATAAATTGAGCAATAATTAACTAATTAACTTATTATCACCCTTGGTTACGTATGTTGTCCATAATAAACTAATTAACACTTAATTATCAATTGGTAAACCATGACTCGAAGCTTTTTTATTATTATTTACGTTACAAAATAACAATTTTTAATCAAGGGATATTACCGTGTTGATCTGCTAATGGATGTCTAGTGAAGCTGGTCTTATTTCTTTTACTGAGAAGCATTTCTTTCAATTCACGACCCAAGCGAAAAATCCTAACCTTTCCCAACGTATTCAGGCAATTAACGTGTATATCAATGAAGTCAGTTACTCTCTTTAAGAAAACCGAGGTTGGATTTACGAAAAACCCGAAGGGAAAACAAAAATAAAATGTGTAAAAAAGTTGGAGTAATTACTATATTAGAAAATAGTTTTTCATCTTGTTTCTATATTCAATCACTTTACATTTTTCTAGAAAATGAATATTTTCTTCAATTTTCATATATATCGACACAGGCTTATTCGCATCCCCAAATAGCCTAGCTGTTGATGGGTTCGTTAAGGGAAAATAATCATCAAATCCAAGATATCAGTCTTTGAATGATAACTGTTGAACGGTGTGATATATCATAGAACCTTGGAAAAACCTTAGACCTTAGAAAAACATATATTCTCGATAACTTCTAGATGGTTTAACTGTCGCATACATTTCACAGGTAGGCCTATACAGTTGTAAAACACATTATTTCATCTGTATACCCCGTGTGATTATTTTGTAATCCAATATTAGTAATTTTATTCCACATCATTTAGAAGGTATTCAAGATATCTATGTCCCTCCTGATATTTAAATTTTGCCATCTCATACCGTTCAAAAGACATCACCAAAATACTGATATTGCTCTAAATCGACTCCCACACGCTATTAGTGCTTACACGACTCCCTTGTCACACAAATAAATATAAAGTGAATTGCCCTTTTCATTCATAAAACCTCATTATAATATCCATCCTTACGAAAGCAGGTTCCGATCAACCGTCTCTCCAATCCCACACCACTAGCGCACGGGTGATTCGATCCTTCATCTTTCATGGATACACGTATACTAATGCATTCTCGTGAACCACAGCCTTCTGGAAGAAACGCATCACCTGAATAAAGAAGGCTGTGATATACACACAATCAAAGATGTATAATCGTGATTACGTTTCAACAATGGGAAATCTCAACAACAATGGCATTACTCTAGCACACAGGATATAAATAACTACGTGGGTGTATACATCGAGTTGACGGGATCGCGGTTTTCAGTCTGCGCCATTTTGCGCCATCTGTCATTGTCAAGTGATAGATTATTATTCAGAAAGACATCTGTTACGTCGCCTCAGGAGCGGATGTCGATCATCTTTGTTGAGGGAGGCCAATAGGTGAGCTGTTGAGGTCAACGCGATGGGCATTCGTAATGGATTGTGATGTCCGGTAGCCAGATGACAGCCATAGTCAATTTTTTTTTTCAGGATTGTTATTATTTCTGATCGATTTTCCATCATTCCTGACAGTGAGGCTTTGTAGGGAGCAGGAGTCAAATAATATATTTTACTTGGTTATATATATTTTTATATTTCTTATTCTCATATTTATATACTATATAGGCCCTATATATATTCTGCCCATCCACAGCGTGACATTTTCAGTGTCAACATGAGGTATGAACGATCGTATTGACATTCCGTATGATCATAATGTAGTGAAACTGCTTCATACCATTCAGAAAAAAGTATCTTCTAAAATAGTGTCGATTCATTTAATAAACATTCACAATATGTTATGTGCATTTGCATGTAACGGTACGCTGTGAGTTGAAAATCGTGGCAAAAATATCGAGTGAACTTTCCATTTTTTTTATTATAAAATTTGGCGCATTAGCTTTTTCGACAATTATTGTCTGCATCAGATGATGTATTTGATAATTTTGTATCTTGCACTGTTCGAGTTCTATGAGACTTATGTCTGTGAAATCACCCTGAAAATGTATATGGTCACTCACCCCAATGGTTAGCGAGAATCAGATCAACGATTTCCTCAACAATTTGCTCAAGGCGGATTGATTTTGTGTTGTGGCTGTTGATTAATTATTTGCCAAGTCTGATCGGACGTTGAAGTTAGTTGGGTGATGAGTCGACAATGGCACGTGGATTAACCCTTGCTCAGCGATAATAATGGGGTGATTATGTTGTTAACCCTGAACTTTTCCCGTCAGAGGATGGTTTACGGATTATATATTTATTATACCAACTTAAATTTCAATTAAAACGTTTTAATTTATTTTCATTATTGATTAAATATCGATATAAAGCTATGAATGAAGCTTTCAAGAAAGCTAGAAGATTTCAAGAAGAAGAAGAAGATCAAGATGATAAGATTCAAGATTTTTTTCTCCCCTCGGGGAATATTTGAATTGTTTTCTAGACCTGAAATCATCAACTTATTTAAGATTTGATTTTTTTTTTCATATTTTGATATTTTGATTTTTATATTAATATTTTAATTATTCTTTGGGATGGTAAGATCGCCCTTGTGGTGCCTCGTTCAAACGATCTCATCTTTCATCCATAGCCTTAATTGGGGAACAATAATTTTGTATCAAGTTTCGATGTTATTTTTAAAAAAAAATGATTATATTAATTATCCACGTAGTAGTACGTGGACACATTATCCGTATTTCTCTCTCCCACTCTCTCTCTCTCTCTCTCTCTCTCTCTCTCTCTATATATATATATATATATATATATATATATATATATATATATATATATATATGTATATATATATATATATATATATATATATATATATATATATATATATATATATATAAAGAGAGAGAGAGAGAGAGAGAGAGAGAGATCTGTCTCCATCTCTCTCTTTCTCTATCCATCTCTATCATTTAGTAATTTGATAACTTCAGTTTTTTAGTATAGACCTTCATTATTTAGTACATCCACAAAACCGACGATTACAATAATGTTCGTACCATTGTGACCACAATTGTACATCCTTCGCTCTTATTCAATTAAACACCCATTACTGAAAGAGAGCACCAGAGAGAGAAAGAAAGGGAGAGGCGACCTTCACTGAGCGTGCTGCAATCCAGCTGGTGTGGTCCACCACTAATACAAAGAGGTTAGAGCCACTTGGTCGACGGCGCTTGCGGTTTTATATATTATACAAGTCCTGAAAATTGATACTTCTACGCAACAATTTCCAGGTGGCTGATGGATCAAGCCGAGTCTGACCTTTCCGTAACAAGCCTGTCAACTCAAACTGAACTCCACAACTAAGTTAATTTAACACAAGTTAATCCCAACTTAACAACTCGCTCACAAGTTCGAGATTGCTCCTATACCCTCTTCTACCCCAACCCTCTTCCCATCCGTATTCTAGTTATTACCAAATATATAAGGGACTAGTAATAATTTATTGGATACAATACTTCGGACAGTTTGAAACCATCTGGAAAAGCGTCGTCGGTTTAAGAGGCCTCGTTATATGCTGACTAACGTCGTAATTACAGACGTTTCGGCAACACTTTGTAGAGAAAACAAATCTCGGTATCCAATACGGTTTTCAGTTATCAGTGCATAGGAGTCGAATTAGCGAGATATTAGTTTTTGGATGGCCGCATATGCGCTTGACAATTATGCGATATATGAAAAATAGTTATAGCTTATACCGTGTTGAAGGTATTAAAGAAATCTCTTCTTCGTCCGTATCAGAAATTAGATATTTTCATGAATTTCTTCATTGATGCATTATCTTTAAACTGATTGATAATTCACAAAAATAATGACGTATTAATTAAAGAGTAAAAAATTATCTTTTGAGTTGATATACTTTTTATTCAATTACACTGGTTTGTGAACATACAAAAAAGATAGTAAAAATGAATTTCTCTATTTTGATAAGCACCCCCTTAATGTGGAACTTCGTATACATCAACAGTTTCTACCATGAACGCGGTATAAGTCGTCTAAAACTTGTGCAATCCCACTATCTGTACGCATTGTAACAACCTTCGGCCATTATTGTTCACACATTGCTGGAATACCGTATGGCTCTTACGTATAGGAACAATAGAACCGGCACATTGCTCACTGTGAATTATTACTGTAGATATAGCCATTTGTCTGTGTTATTAGAGGCGTTATACGGTGATTATTCATGAGTAGGCCTATTGCCAACGTAACTGGCTAATACTTGACAATTGTCAGTGAAACATAGTGTGTGATAAGGGGTAAGTGTTTCGTGATTTGGGTTGGTATGCTGTGCGGACCGGAAATCAAAATTCGATTGTGTGGAGGATGATGTTGAAAGGAGCACGTGGTCAGTGACGTCATTTACCTTCTATACTTAATTGTCACTAAAGAAGTGGTCATTCACTAACGAGATATCTATAAAGTATAATCGAAAACTATACACACCTTGACCAATATCGAATGTGCACTTCTGTCAAGTGACGTCACCCATTGTTGAAAGAGACTCCCAACAATGTCCACCAGTTGGAATAGACCAATCAGAATGTTCGGTAGTTCACTAGTTCGCTGTGTTGCTATGGTAACGATTGTTAGACATTCGTTCTATACTTCATTCGGCAAGCATCGAATCTAGAAAGCCTTGAATCTTGGTAAAATGGTTCTGCTATTGTTTCTATCCATTTGATGAATACAAACATTTATTGTATAATTTTCTTCGAAACGTCTTTTCCGATTGTAAGAAAAATGCGTAATATGCCTTAATGTATCTCTCTCGATTGTTTACATTCAGTTTGAATTTGAATTTTTTGGAAAGATTTTATTTTTCGAATTTTCCTGCGCATCCTGATCTTATGGGATTTTTAGAAACTGTGAATGTTTCTCAAAAATGGTCTTACCGATTTGACCCCAAAAACTATATAGTTCTATAAGACCCAGTTTTATGAATTGATGTTTAGTAGATTAAGCAAAAGTTAATCGCCACTCAATACAGTTCTATAGATCGGTAGAGTGAGCATACACCGCTGTACGCCACTGCAGTCCTCAAAAAGAATCGAAACCTATATCTGTGCAATGTAGTGAACGTCCTTTATAATGTTACTATTGAGTTAGAGCTCGCTGCATTAGCTCATTTATCTCTCTTATCATAACTCATTAACTGCATCTATCATCTAGTTGTGCTGTCTCTCTCTCCCTCTCTCTCCCACTCACTTTGAACGTCATACACAAACAAACACTGAGTTTGATTGCATCCCTCCATCCTTGTCCGAATAATAACTTGTGTACACTTGCGGTCACATAAAATGGTCAATAAAGCCAAAATATAGAATGAATCTTGAAAAAATGGAATGATATTATATGCACTAAAACTATAAGACAATATGTACAACCACGCATACTCTGCGAACATGATAGCGGTTAAATGTGCTTAGATTTTACTTGAATTTGAATTCAAATTTAAAAAAAAACGCGTACTACACGTACAGTGTATGCAAAATTAGTTGTAAAATATTGTTGAATTTGATCAAAGTCAAGTATTTGAGAAAATAATCTTTTTTATGTGACCATTATTGTCTGTAGTGTTTTCTTTTTCTCTCTCTTTCTCTCTGTCTCTGTCTCTTTCTGTTTTTTTGCTCTCCTCGACTTCTATCTCTCCATATCTCTCTTTATCCCACACTATCACTGTCTCTCCCTCTCTCACACCCACCCACACACTCTCACACCCACTCTCCCTGTCTCACTCGCTCCACAGGGATGATTGCATATATCTCCATCCTTGTCCCACTAATAACTCCACTAATCATCGACGAGCCCATCACGTGTTCTCGTCTGTCTGCTGTATCGCTGTATGACGGGCATTCACAAATAGTAATAACTGCATGACGCTTTTAACCAATTTACGTTACCACCCCCTCACCCCCCCCCCTCTCTCCCCGCCCAATACACTGGCGGGGAGGGGGGGGGGTGATTTCCATACCGGCGATTAGAGTTAATTTGTATCCAGGGATATAGAGAGACGGGCGATAGACTGTATGTAAATCATGTGCATGAAAGGGGGATGTTTTAATGCTCTGGAGCTATTTAGGATGAGAGTGTGGATTAGGATTATGCGTCAAAATATAAATAGCCTCACATTAATGAATTATAATTGATACAACAAAAGTATAACCATGAATAGATGTCCTACCCCCTGTTCATTTTATTTTGTATTTTTTTATATGAAGACGTTTTTAATGAGGTGATTTAAATGATAAATTTGTTGGTACTAATTATCTCCATCATCATTACTCATGGGATACATTTTTTTTACGTAATCATAATTAAAATATTCGTGTTTACAGGATAACGAATGCGAACAGCCATCCTCTGTAGCTTAGTTAACGAAGGCACCGCTTTAAAAACTGAAGTCGCCGTTGAGCGTGGGTTCGAGTCTCACATAGACTAAGACATGGGTTTTTGTAAAGTTTCTTTCCATTATCATCACTTCATAATTTCATAATCTGCTCATTCTTACCCCCAAATAACCCAGCTGCTAGTGAGGTCTCTGAGCCAACAATAATCATCACCATCACAAATGTGAAGGGAGTGAGTATACGATTTGAACCAAAAATTCCGAGTTCTTTTCCTACCTTCAAAAAAAGTCAGTGTTATACTGCATAGGATTTGACAGGTATCAGGGAAACAGAAAACCATATTTTAATTTCGGTTACTTCAGGTGCTGTAGAGGTCTGTGTTATAACTTTTATCCTTGACACGATAATGAATTGGATATGTAGATACGGTAATAGTTTTCGAACATTTCTATAGAATTTATTATATTTCGTGTAACATTCATCATAGTTTCTCCACTTCTGTTACATAGCAATAATTATTAAATCCCGTAAAACATATAAAGTATAATAACTCATCGAATCTGGCATTGAAATTGGTCATAGCTCAGTACGATGAGGTTATATATTACACCTCTGCGAGAGAGAATAGTTGTATTATATATTTCCGTGCCATGCAGGCATAAATAATGTCTAGTTTCACTGATAAACTCTGTCAATTTACCTTTATTATTCGAATAAGATAAAATAAAATTTATGTTACGGATATCAGTGGGGGATGGCGTGAAAACTTAGATTGTATGTTCAATAAAATGGCCGAGAAATGGTCGGTAATCCACTACATTAATGATAGGGTCTCTATGAAACAACTGTGAAAAGTTAATTTATAAGGGGATTAAGTTTTCTGAGAGAGCGAGAGAGTGAGAGAATTTCTCTCTCTCTCTCTCACACTCTCTCTCTCACTCTTGACGAGTTATTCGTTACGAGTTTTTCACGGTAATCGGTTAATTAAATAATACCGTCAACTTTTTTTTCTATTCCCGCCCTTTTGTGTAATTGTTTTTCACACCCGAGTTGTGTAAAACTGACAGACTGTTTTTTTTATATTATCTGTTTATAAATTACGAAGTATACTCAGTTTATGAGAGTTGGGTGAATTATCTGTGCGGACAGCGCACAAGTTTGTAACAATTAGTAACATATATGTTTCAAGATTTGAAAATAGATTAAAACTTTCAATAAAAAGGAAAAATACACACTATGTAATATCATTCTAGTGTGATGATGAAATAAATTCAGAAGTGAAAACTTGGCGATAGAAAAGTTAGTTGCTGGCTCGCTACTAGTGCTAAAAACTGGAACTAGTGAAAAGTCACAAAATTAAGTGCGCGCACATTTTCAATAAGAGCGTTGATTAAAATATCATATTGTTGACTGTTTTTTGTGTGACCCTTCGTCTGCCATATTGCATTTCAGAAGCGCGTTCTGTTGCTACTTGATTGTTGACCCCACGAACAGCTAGGTTATACGGGGGCACGAGTGAATGTGTGTTAATGAAATTATGAAGTGATGTTAATTGTGAAAGGACTTATACAGAAACCCTAGCCTTATACGGGACCCCCACCCCCAACGGTGATTTCAGTTTCTAAAGCGGTGCCGTAGTTGACTGAGCTACGTAGGAAGTTTTTTTTTACTGTTCGTATCGAATAGCCATAACACACGTCATCATGTCATATTGTTTTCAATATTACATGTTCGAAAGCTTCGTTATTCAAACGGCCGAGCGGGTTTGGTTGTGTTACGTAGTATACTGCGTCTGTATACTCGAGCTGTATACCCGAGAGCGTATACGGACTGCTCGAGATCATCGCCGTCAGGTAGACGTGGCTGGTTGACAGCTACGTTTCACTGCTGTAAACGTCATGCTGACTGAATAAAAAATGAGCAAAACGTACGCGTGTACTGTTGCGGTCACTGAAAATGGGCGATCAAGCTACATTAAAATCCATCCTGAAAAAAATATACTTATATTATGTAGGGCTTACGCACTAAAACTAGACGACAATGTAGGCTTCATACGCACGCCACATAATAGTAGGCCTATGTGGGAAAATTTGATTGAACCTTGTATTAAAACAATGAAATAACAATTTGTAAACATTACATTTGAATTGGATCAAATTTGCAATTTCATCCGATGTTCATCCGATGTTATTCTTATGGAGATTTTCATATTTTCAAAATCACTTCCCGAAAAAAAGCGCTGGATCAATTCGTACTGGTCCCAATGTCCAGGAGATAGGTTCAAGTTGATTGGTTACTTTGTTTGACCTACATGCGATTCACAAAATGAAATAAAAATGAAAATATACATTCCCGATTTTTTCCAGTATCTGAAATGAAATCTTCGGTACGCTCATCTGGAAAGAACAATGAAATACGTTGTGTAAACAGCTGTGCGATGTTTTAGTTATTGCTCCATACCGTTGTCGTCTTCTCTACGAAAACTTGGAGAATTGGAAATCATCTTCAATGCTGTGCTCTACTGTTATTCAATGGATTAAAAAAAAAATGTATCTTATTATATCAAAACAGAGTAATTGAGTTTAAACGACGCATTGTTATGATAGCGCATATCTAATGAGGTCGGATGGATGATTAATGAGATGATGGGATGATGAGATGAAGATTCTTGGGTAATGGGAAGGATAGTGGGAAGGAAGCGGTCATGGCCGACTTATTGTAGGAACCATCCCGGCATTAGTGCGTGCGCGTTAACCACTGCGCTGCATGTGCCGGTGAAACCTGTATATAAACCAAAAACTAAACGCAATCTTAATTTATTTATCTTAACGACAAAATAGTCATTTATATATAAAGTAGGCCATTCACGATTTAGAAATAATTTTGATATACCTACTGTTACGAGAACTATGAAATTCTGTGTACATATACATAGCTAATCGCCTTAATAATTGATAATCTACCTCGTTAATCGTCTTATGTTCGAAAACTATGAGAGGGAAATCACCTTATTAACGCGGTGGTTGGCTTTTCATCTTTACGCCGATTATACGCGCTCGTTGACTCTCCTACACACATACACAGACACCCTCGATGACTTGTTGCGCATCTATCTAATCTACCCTGATAATAATTAATGGGAAGTCACGTCAGCCCTCTGATTATTTATGCAGACCTGAGTTGTTGAGTTGAAATTTCCCTGTTTTTACTCGGGAACGGTGAAAGTTGAAGTTCGTTGTTTGGAAGTTGATGCGTGTATGTATAAGGGATGTTAGTTTTGCATGGTCGCGAAATTGCGAACAGTTTTTGTAGTGACAGAATCGAGAGTATAAATATGTATCGAAGCAGGCCTGGTTCTAGGCGTAAGCGGCTGCTTAGGGCGGCAGTTTTCTAGGGGCGGCATATTTCTTCTTAAAATATACGATTTTTCTCATTTTTGTATTATACTTACATTTTTCACTCATTTCCTTTCATAGACCTACATCTTGTACACGTGTTAATTCTTGTTGACAAATAAAATATGTTTTCCAAGAATAAAAGTTAATGACAATATTACTAAATGTCCCTTAATTAAACTACCATGAAGGCTTATGTAAAATATAACAATTAAACAAATAAACAATTAATAATTATCAAAGATGTTTTATTATTTTGTTGCTCCATAGTGAAACTACCAACACAAAAATTGAATATTTAAATGTTAGAAAAGTGTGTCTTGATCGTAAATTAATCTTTTGTGATAATAATGTAATGAACCTATCTATATGTTTCTTTTTATTGGTTGTTTTTATTGGGGAGGGAGGGGGGGGGGGAGAGGGAGAATAAATCCGCTTACGCATGAAAAATCAGTAGGACCGGGTCCGTATAGAAGTGGCTATTCGTCGGTCCGGAAATGGGTTTTAGATTGGTTCTAGTTCAGTTTAATTGGTTTAGGAGAGAGGATATCAATTGTGCTAAAAACCAACTGTTCTAAAAATTAACTGTACTAAAAACCAGCTGACCTAAAATACAAGTGTACTAAAAACCAGCTGACCTAAACTTATACTTCTAGTACAACCTGTACAGAGGTTGAAGTGGGAGGTTTGACGCCTCCCTTCAGAAATTTCATTCGACACAAACCTCACCCCCCTAACCTCAACCTATAGAACATTTGATGGGTGGTAACTATTTGTGAAGGGTAGGAGCCAAACCCGTTAATTTTACTTCTGTACAGGTTGCTCAAGTAGAAGAAGTTTAGGGCAGTTAGTTTTTAGTAAAGTTGGTTTTTAGTACAGTTAGTTAGTTTTTCGAATAATCAAATTACTCCTAGCTCGAAAATGTGTAGGGTAAGTTGTAAAATGTGATGTGAAAGATATCACACACTTGAAACTGTTCTCAAAACTGATCTAAAAGCCGTTAGAATGCATCTACTTACGTATATAACTGCTCTGATTTAAATAACTATTTCACCGCATATGTGTCACGTGTCACAAGATTCTCATCTGAAATCCTGAATACACGTTTCTAATAATGTTATTTTAGCGTATAAGTTGCCATTACGCTGCTATAACTACCACTGCAACGAACATGTCTGAAACTCTCCCCCTCCCCATCTCTGTCTGTCTCTCTCTTTCTCTCACTCTCTCTCTCTCTCTCTCTCTCTCTCTCTCTCTCTCTCTCTCTCTCTCACGACATGAAGCGCGGGAGTACTCTCTAACGAATCTAATTACACCGATCAAAGTCAAACTTTGTAATGGAAAAAGTACTTTCAGAACAATGAGGCTATAACGAGGTTACACATGGAACAAAATGAAGCCCGCCTCGTTGTCTCGGTTAAGTGCATCAGCTATTACTCCAGATAGACAATGTCATGATATGTCGGACGTATTTGCTTTTATGGGAACCACATGAATATATTCTTTGAAAGGGAATAAGTAATAAGCTGAAAAATCAAACAAGTACTAATGTATGTGACTAGAAGTATCCACTGCCCTTCCCCCTTTCCGTGGTTCATCTAGCTAAGGCACTGCTTCAGAAACTGAAGTCAAGTCTGACGTGGCTTGGAGTCCTTATCAACGTCAATCGTCCATCGTCAGGACACTCTTGAAAGATGCAGTTGGGTTTCTTATCGTAAACCTCGTTTTGAAAATCATCACCAGAGCCATCATCAGGGCCGTTTTGAGACACAGGCCCACAATGCCCGGGTCTAGAGTGCCAAATATTCACCATCCCATATTTTAATATAAAGTTGTATTACTTTTAAAAGAAATGTATTTAATATTACCGTCTGTGGGTATATACATTCATATTGTGAGATATCAACTTCTGAATGAAGAGAGTATTATAAAACAATGCTCAAAAAATACGTATTCAAATCCTGGTCTAGGGGCCCAAATTTTTTGACACGACCTTGTGGTTATATTGGTAGGTAACCTTCTTCTTTCGCGGGGCCACATGACCCGAGCGATAAAATGACGAATTCTCGGCAATTGAACCGCATGCCTCGATCCTATCACCTCCCCTAATGCATGCGATGATTACGGCACGCCCGACGCGACATCTACACGGCGAGAAGTGTTATCTGTGTGAGCGGTGTTTAATGGTGTGTCACGACTGATGGGCTTTCTCATTATATTCTCACATCTCGCCTACATGACGAACCTATACCTTCTGTAGTTAATCTTGTTCGCGATCGAAATTTAAAAATATTGAATTTTCCATCTTTTATATTATATATTCCCTCTATGTAATTTATCGAGAAAAGGGTATCAGTAATCTCATTTTTCATTCTGTTTTTATTATCGTGACTCAGTCCATTATCCATTATTCTCAATAAAATGAATGTTATTATTCTTTGTCAAACAAAACTTCTTACCTAATCAATAATTTGCTATGATACCACGATGATACTATGGAAATATACCATATACTTGTATCCTCTAAAAAAGGTCATCTACCAACAAAACGAAACCAACACGAATATGATATGATTTTTAGTCTTCTCCATTTATTTATTTATTATTGTCATCATTATTTTATTCTTGCATTTGTCGTACAGAGCATGAATATATTTCATACATACAAAACAATAACGACACAAGAAGCCCATGTAGGGAAAAGAGTACCTGTGTGTATGGGCTGAATTTTTTAAATCAACAATTTTATTCAAGATGGCAGAAAAAGAATGAACTGAATCGTGCAGCTCAATGCATGTTTTAGTACAAGACAGTTGTCTACAAAAAGATGAATAGTGCAGTTTACTCTTAACGTCAAGAGAATGGGACAAAATGTGGGGTTCGGCCTACACTCCTATATTTTAATAGTCAGCAGTTTCATCCTGAAGATAGCTATAATATCACATATATCCGCGAAAACTCAAGAAATAACACACACACATATATATATATATATATATATATATATATATATATATATATATATATATATATATATATATATATATATATATATTGGAATGGCACCTCCACCAATATGTTTGAAATATAGAAATTACGTATAGTTGCATATTGATTCATGGATTCTGTATCACCAATAGGGTATATGATATTTTTTCGGTAGTATTGCAATGTATGTATATTTACTTCCAAGATTTTACCCGCCCTTTTGAGTTAAGTCAACTTAGTCACCACTTCAGAAACTGAAGTCAATTCGGGCTTGGGTTCGAGTTCAGCAAAGGCGTAGGTTTTGTACTCCCAAATAAGCTAGTTGTTGGTAGGGTCTTTAAGCCAATAATAATCACTACTTCGTAGGGTATCTGTAATATGATTGGGCATGCACATACACACGAGTACTCAGAAACAGAGGGAGGAAGAAGAGTAATTTTAACGAAGGGTTTCGTGGTCTTGGATTAAACCGTGTAATTAAATACCCTGGAGTTGATTCGGTATTATATTTCGGACTTATTTAAATTCGTTCTTGGGAGGTTTTTCCGTATATAAACGGCCAAATGGGCGTGTCAGTTCTCTCCCTCTCTCCTTCTCTCTCTTTCTCGTCAAAAGCGCATTGTCGTTCTTTTCTCGCTTCGGTTCTTTGTGCTCTTTGTTGATCGATAACAACCTCAAAGTGTTCGTCATTATTGGCGTAATCAAATGTGTTTCTAATGTTCGCCCGAGGCCATGTCCTAACCCCCCCCCCCCCCTCCCTTCCACTTCCATTTTGTGCGCATCAATCGAAACTATAATACGGAAAAACGTGGTGAAAATTATATTGAAGCTGTACACTGGTTTCGTGGTTTAATATATACTTGTATCCACGAAGGTCGTCTAACAATATATCAAACATGAATATCAGTGTTATAATTTAGTAGCTGTGTTATTATTTTAGGGTATTATGATTTTTCTGAACGAGGTTTACGATAAGAAACGCAGCTACATCTTTTAAAAGCGTTAAAACCGTGAAGTTTCAGCGAGAATATGTAATTACTGAAGATTTTACTTATATTCAGTTGGTAGTCTACTTCTTTCGTGGATACAGTATAGATAAACTGCGGAAAAATAAATGAAAACGTACATTGAATCAGTTGGTTTCGTGATTTCTTATGGTTTGAACAAAACAATATTAGTTCTCCGGTGCAGAAAATTAAGAAATATCTGAGCGAAGAATTTAATCGAAAAATCGTGATCTGAGATATTTATAAAATGGTAAAACAATAAAAACAAAGCTCATCTTGAGCTTTACTGATCGGCTTTATTAATTGTAATGTGATTGGCTGTGTGTGCTCATGGGGAGAACCAATCCGATGAAATATCTTTTTCTCAGACAACCCACCAACCAAGAGTTCTGTTGGGAGATATTTGGGGATTCGAAAAACAAAGATTATTGACTGTGAATTGACAATTATTCGTGGACTGAAGTTAAAAATTACGCGTCATTTCTCGTATATTTGTTCTCGGAATTATTCCCAAGCATATAGGTCATCTTGAAACAGAAATCGATATTACTTATAATTTACGATTAACTGCCGTAACTGGTAGTAAAAGTTGTTATCACCATGGTTACCCATGCTATGTGTTTGATATTTGTACAGATATTGAATCGATAACTGAATATTTGTAGAGAAATGGTAAAATAATTGCAACTTTTAAACATATTTAATAATAGGCCACGACCGACTCCTTCCCACTATCCAAAAATACATGATAAAATAACCTTTCATCTTGTCATCTCATATGCATTCACCAATAGATCGTAGTCATCAGTACAGTGTGTCGTTAAACCTTATATAAATTAAAAAAAGGAAAATTTCTGTTGTGTTTTTCTTATCGTAAATTTCGCTCTAGAAAACGATAGCATCCTAACGTAACATTGACATGTTGGTAGTGGGACATTCTTTCATGGATACAATTTTCTACCGCCGGATATTTAATACCGAAGTCGACATATCTCGTTATCTGAACGAATTGAATGTATGTTTCTTCTCTTACGTTTCAAATAATGTAATATATCTTTGCCACACGCAGTTGTATTGCTGCCAGGTGCAGAGGGGATGGAAGTAGCTTTAGCGAAATATCAGGTTTTTGGTGATAGCTTTTCAACGGTATGGGATATCAAAATACTAATGCGGGGTAAAACAGATATTTTTAATACCTTCAAGATGGTGTAAATTAAAACTATTTGTCTTATGTCGAATAAGTTGCACAGAGAAACGTTAACATTTTTTTCAACTTCATGTCTGTGTAAACGTTATTATTCATGGTATTTTACATCATTTCAAAGGTATTAAAGAGATCTGTGTTTATTCGGTATTGGAATTTTGATATCTCATACCTTTCGAAAGTTATCACGAAAAACTGATATTTCACTATATTGACTCACTGAAACTAGATTTTGATTAATAATAACGATATTTGTTCCCCAATTTGAGAGAAGAGTAGAAATTATCATCTCAATTTCAGAAATTAGAATTAATTATTCTGTCATCCAAAGACTATGGGTCTTGACGTAGGCATTACCGATTCTGTAAAGAAACGAACAGAATTGAGTAATGTCTACGTCATGACCCAGATAAAAAGGGCCGGGTCCTGGAGTCAATTTTATAATTTCTCAAATGGACTGATGATTTCTAGTTTATCCAACATTAGGGAAATAAATATCGTAATTATTCAATAAAATCTAGTTTTAGGATTGTGTTATTCTTTAAGCTCTAGGCACACACACACACACACACACACACACACACAGACGTATAGCTATAGTACTCGAAACAGGCACGAGCGAGCGCGGAGAAAAAAGTAACGTATTTTCAATTCCAACCAAATTACAATTTAAATCGCACAACATGTTTCTATTTCGTATTACTTGCGAGATCTAGAGCGTCGTGACGCCGTAGCATCCCTAACGCGCAGCCTCTCAATTTAATCCCTCGTTTAGAAACGTGCTGCAATCAAATCGCTCTGTGGTCGTTTTCAATCTCCGCGAAAAATCCATCATTTTTAAGTTTTATTCTATGCACACTTTTTGGCATGGCTCTCGAATGGTCCGTGTATATATATATATAAATATATATATATATATATATATATATATATATATATATATATATATATATATATATATATATATATATATATATATATATATATATATATATATATATATATATATATATATATAAGGCATATCTATTCTGTGTAATCTGAAACGGCTCTCTTCAGTTGGTGAACTGATGTAGGGAAGTTGAGAATTGGGTGAATTACTGGTTATTGTCAATTATTCCTTTCTACCTATTAATATATTTTTGTTCCATAATGATTTTATACAATAGCTAATAATTATAGCTTCGCTGTGGACTTCTTAGAAGGATTCAATGTATATAATATATTGGCAACCGCTATTCATCAGACCATTAGTCCATGTCACCACATGCGGTTGTTGTTGTTGTTGTTGTTGTTGTGGTTGTGCATAGCCTAAACTAACCTAAAAGACGCAATCTAACCAACCTTATCAACCTAACCTATCTCAAACGAACCTAAACTGAGCAACCTAACCAAACAAACATCTAAAACCAATTTAATTTGCACTAAAACCAATCTGAAATTCTATTTCCGTTCCGACGAATAGCCACTTCGATATAAGCCTATAGTGTGGACAACTGAAAAAGACTAAAAGGGTCCACAAATAGCACAGCATTAATTGAATCCTACAATATCACAAGGTTGACTGATTTAGCCAGATGGAAAAAGGACTTTTACTTTTGGTTCAAGCTGTACAAGTTTAATATCCGATCCTCAGTTTTACGTATAATTACATAATTTTTTTTCATGGTTGGGCCTTTTTTTGGCCTTTTTTAGTTCGTCGTCTTATCGTGGTCAGTTTTTCGCCTATTTTTTCCCCACCTTAATTCCTCGCATTCCCACCGTTGGATATATATTCGCCACATTAAGCGCCGAATAAATCTTGGTTTAAAATTTTTATTTTTTGGTACAGGTACATATAAGATCACGAGTTGGCGTTTCGCCCAAACTGATTTCTCACATGAGCATCTAGGTTGATTTTTGTCTGCACATTCAGCAGGAAACTCGCGCTGTTTTCTTTTTTACAGACCTTATATTCACAGACCAGTTATCTTATTGGTTGAAGAGGTTGCCAGAGCCTCTCATATCACGGCCCTGTATATGACTTGAAATGTAGGGCCATGCATGGAACCAACCTAGCGTGGTACTTGAAGTTGACATACTATATGGAATTTTCCAGTTGATGTCACTTATTGTTGAATGCATTTTTTACGATAGGGTTCTGTGAAGTGTTGTAGCTCATAGTTAGAAAATACAGACAATGTCACCAATTGATATTTACTATTCATAACTTCTGATGGTTCACCAGTTTGTTATGTTGGTACTGTAACTATTGTTAGTCATTTCTTATTTGAAAGTAGCCTATGGAATTATCCGCGTAGACTTATCTCATTGTTACACTGTGGACCAAAGACATTATTAGCCCTCTGTGGACAGTCGCTGGCCCGCTGAGTCGTCGTTCGGAAGACCTGGGTTCGAATCTCGTTGTGCTCGACCAACGTTTTTCGCGATTTCCTTCTGTCCTTAAAGTCGATATACTGAGTTGATTTCTTGATATTAGAAACGACGGTCTCCTTCGCGCTGTCTAAAACACTCAATAAAATGACCTTTCATATCATTCATCGACGCCAATTGATCTCAGTTATTAGTACAATGCGTCGTTGAATGCAGTATTATAAATAAATGAATATTTTTACCGTATAGGGAAGAACTGAGGGGAAATCTATATTCCAAAATTCAAATTTTAACAAACAATGATAAACTATTTTTGGATGATCATGAGTCGATAAAATAGTTCTACTAATGATGGTATATAGAACTTCTTTATCGAAATGATATGATTACTTGATAATAGGGTATAGCGAGTATCTTTCTAAATCATTTTATTCTTATTTTATAACAAATTATAAATAATATTACAAAGCACAATTGAAATGAAAGTGTTCGAAATAAATTAATCGATAAGTAATTAAAACAACATAATAAAATCGAGTATGAGAAAATCTCCTAAAATGGAAAGAAAATTACACGACAATAATGTAGCTGCCGTTATCTTTCCTAACAATAATACTCAATCACTGATTGCAATGTCTCCATCTTCATTTCGTTCTTATTAATTCCCTCAGAGATCATTTCTTGCAAGCTCTTGATGACTGTCAGGTATTTATTGTATCGGTGACGAGAAACAACGGAACAGCGTGGTATGACCTCGTCACACTTGTAACTCGAGTTACCAGAGTCTGTTGCTGTCACTTCTCATTTCACTCGGTGTACGACTTGGATAGAAGTTGACAATTACTTCACCTAGTGAATCAAGCACTGTAATATGATATGCTGTCATCGTTCTAGTGACTTCTACTTATACTTCAAGGTATAGAGCTTTGAATCGTTAGTGAGGAGGCTTGGGTTCGGTTCCCGCCATGATCGTCCATTATTATAGAGGTTTTTCGAGGTTTTCTCAATGTATAAAGTGAAACCTTTTCATTTTACATATATGCTTTAAGATATGCTTTAATATTACTATATAAACTAGGGTGAGTTATCTTCTTATCCCAAGAGGAATTGAAAAAGTGGATTCAGAATATAAGTTTGACTTCCCTTTGTTGCTTGGGAATTCCAGGCGGGCGCGTGCTCGCACTCTTATCTATACATCTAGTTCACAAGGGAGTCGCTAAATCGCCACCAGCAACCAGGACCTTTCGCTCTGATTTGTCTACAAGAAACCACAAATACTGACCATGTTATTAGTATGAGAGTCGCTACACCTTCTTTATAAAATGATCGAGTTTGTTGGTATCACTACATCGTGGGTTTATTATAAATAAGCTATAGTAAATCTCAACAATGCGTTTAGGTTGTCTGGCCGGTTTGCTCACAGCCCTCTAGACGTCAGATCAATAAAGTCAATTGATTGCCAACTCTCGACGGTGCGATTTCATTGAGAATACGTGGTGTTCAGTGATGAGTCGGGATTTCAACCCGCATAACCTATTCAAGGGAGATGGAGGTGCGAAACATCCGGTAACTAGTGGTGTGGGATAGGGTGGGCGGCTAATCGGAACCTTCATTTCTCGTGAATACAACTAGTATATATACTTCTGTTGACGAGAGGTGAAGGCTCGAACCGTCCGTTCGCTAGTGGTGTGGGATTGATGAGACGATCCATCAGAACTTTCATCTCTCGCGGATACCATATATTAGGCCTATATATAAAAGCATCGATCTTTACTTGGGTCCAAATCGTGTTGTGTCGGGCTACTAATAGCAGGACGTGAATTGTCCTTCGGGATGAAATGGAGCTTCGTGCGAGTTCGGTTGATGATGGAAGTATTATGTCCATGTCGAATCAGCTGTTTTGATGTCTTCAGTTTTTAAAGATTTATAAAAAATGAAAAATCCCTTTCTGAATAATAACGTTACTGATGGCTCGTATAGTGTTACTGTCCACTTGTCCAAGTTGTACAAAACTTTTGAAACCCAATCTAACAGAACTCTTGTTGTTGTTGTTGTTATAATGACTGCACCAACACCTACCTATGCCCTAGCTAACCTTTCTTTTCGGTCGACTTTGGACAGTTTTGAACAATTTTTTATTGTTGGGTTTCATGTGGCCATGCTGCGTCTAATATTTGGATAGAGTTGGATTTATTATATTGTAGGAAACATGTCTGCACATCCTAACAAAATACTGAATTATTACGTAATATAGATCTAAATGACAAAATAAACGATGTTATTATTATTACTAACCGTCTCCACGAATCAAATAGCCAAAATAAATTACGTGAGCCACGGGACTTACATTGGACTAATATTCGAAAATTAATGACAATTTGATATATAAATTTTGAGTATGAAATGAAAAGAAAACGCTCAATTCAGTTCTGTGAGGTGTAACGTGTAGGCACACGCATTATTCTGACAAATATCGAAGTTCAGTCTCCGCTTTGAGAAATCAATATGAAATCCATGTCGAAAGACGCAGCCTTGCATATTCGTGACGTAGAACTCGGCCATGGCGCCACCACGCGTGTGTAAGCCCGCGGCACGGCACCACCACCTGTGTGTCAGCCTAGGCCATTCACGCATGCGCTCTTTGCATCTGTGCCGTAGCTGTGACGTCATCAATATGTATTCCTTGAAACAGACTCAATTAGTCATATATCATATTTAGCTTTAATACTCACCATATGAGTGGGCATATTTTCATTTATTTTATGGGTGTTGATTAAAAAGACGCGCCGCAATTTTTATTAATTTGTATTTATTTATTTATTTAGTTTTTCATTGTTATTATTTGCAATACAGATTGAGCACAACATACTTATAGTCATAAACATAAATATTAAAATACAGAATACGTTTCATAAATGGTTCGCTGAACGAAGGCAAGTACTTTGACAAATATATAGTAATTTGGTGCGGTGATTTATGGAGTTGGAAAGCAAATAATATTGGAAATCATAAAATCCAGTTGAGCCGAGGCTTGTGTGTACCAGTTCTTCAATAACTTCGAAAGCATTTAATTGATGTAAAGAGAATTACAATGATTAAGTTTTTCAAAAAGTTTGATTCGATTTATATAAGACTTTCTATAAAACTATCATCTTTCATCCATAGCCTCAATGGAATGATTTTGTATCAAATTTTGATGTTAATAAAAATATATTATATTCTGGGCTATTCGTATGGAGGTTACTGGGCTAACCGTTTTTCTCAAAAGTGGTTCAACCGATTGAACCTCGAAAGTATATAGGCTACATAGTTATATGATGGACGTATGTGGATGCCAAGTTTCATCTAATATGTGCTCTCGTTTGTACTATGGAACGCAAAAATAACATTTGCGTCTTTTCAATTGCGGTATAACTAACTATTAAAATATTAAAATATCATTCCATTTGTTCACAGTGACACCAACTTATTAGAAAACATTTGACTCGTTGTGATAATTTACATTGTCAATCATTGACATACCGGTAGGTGAGGTTTATTATCACCGAATCATTTATCGAAATAAAAATCCAAGAAGAAAAAGATCAAGATAATAAGATTGAAGATTTTTTTCTCCAACATGTAAATGTTTGCATTGTTCACTATCCCTGAAATTATTTCCTCAAAATTGTTTCTGTCTTATGAGCTAGGAGGTTATGAGTCGTTTTGTTATTAATTATTTTTTCGGGTCTCAAGATCCCCTTTGTGGTGTCCCGTCCGAACGATCCTACTTCTAGCCTCGGTTGGGGAACAATGCTTTTGTATCAAGTTTCGATATTGATAAAAAGAAACAGTATATCAGAGACTACAAAATATTTTGCGGCACAACAAAAGTGAATCTTTTCAAAGCATGAATGTGAGCATGAATGCCACAGCCCCACTCTAGTCAAGTCTGTTATTTCCTGTACCATTCGTATGTATAATCCCAGTTTAATTGTGTGTGCAGGGTATTAAAAATAATTGATTGCATTGTTGTTCTCTTTGGTGGTATAATTACGCACTCTTTAATAGTACTTCTCACGCAAATCCATACAATCTCTATTGTGTAGAATCGTACACTGATATTAGACTTTTAATAAACTGTGGCTCGTGTTGCAGAGAGTGTGTGTGTGTGTGAGAGAGAGAGAGAGAGAGAGAGAGAGAGAGAGAGAGAGAGAGAGAGAGAGAGAGTTCCGTCGTCTACAAGCTGTTCATTTGTTTATTATAATGTGTATATTATTATTCATTTATTCAAATTCGATAAATATTCTTGAAGAGGTTTTCTAGCCACAAAATCTGTATCGACTACCATCTTGTGAAAGGAATAATTTGCACGGAAATTGGTATTAATTCCCGCAGCTAAATATCACACGAACGGATGTTCGTGTGATATTGTGATGTAAGGTGGGATCTACCTTGAAACATCCGTAGCATCACTCAAGAAAAAATTATTTTCGACCAAGGTTCGATATATTGATAAAAAATATATGTATTATATTTTATCAAGTCATGAGAGGTGTGAAGTGTAGACTTTTTCTCGGATAATATACAAACCGCAAATTAT
The DNA here is from genome assembly GCA_907164805.1 of Brachyptera putata. Taxonomy (NCBI): domain Eukaryota; kingdom Metazoa; phylum Arthropoda; class Insecta; order Plecoptera; family Taeniopterygidae; genus Brachyptera; species Brachyptera putata. The sequence goes on along the minus strand of OU015467.1, from coordinate 16,106,323 downwards.
TGATGTCGTGTTGGTTTACCTATTTTCAAATTGTTCACAAAAATATTTAAACAATTTAATTAGTATTAGGCCTAGAGTAGGCCTATAGAGGAATAGCAAGTTTGTCAAGTTACCATAGTAACTAGAAAAAATGGAAGGAAACACAATGATAAGGTAGATGTTATTCGAGATCACAATTTGGGTAACATTGTTGTGGACTTATTACAAGTTTACAACAAACGATATCTCTTCAAAAAACCAAGTACACGAGTATTATATACGATTTTCCATCCTACAATTCATTGTGTCAAGTCTACGAAGTCCAAGTAATAAATACATTGAATTGAACACCGGTATTTATTTCTAGTACATAAAATATATGTTGGAAAAAATGAACAAGAAAGAAAATCCAGTTGTCATCTCGAATACTGCGCAATTTCCCGATTGTTCTTGTATTTCCCATTCGTCTTCATCCCCGACTCGACTAGTCTAGACCAAATAACACCCCCTCCCACCGTCGGTTGTCACACGAAAACTAGCTTATACGACTGTCCGTTCCGGTTGTTATTTACCCTCGACCATTGGTTCCGAACACTCGGATCATTGATGACATATGATCGCGATGTCACGGCTCACGAGATGACAGAAATATGTCAAGCATTTCCCAGATGGATGGGATCGAAATGGCCGTGGAATCCAATGTGCTCCGTGCTAATGGGATTGCCTTGATTGAACCGTCCGGCAAATCTGTGAACACTTGGATGAACAATTGGACAGGGATTCGTAGTCTATATAGATGAGGTGGGGATATAATACGAAAGGTTTTGTTTCAGAAAAATGGCTTTATGTGCTATAATTCGGATTAATTCATACAATAATCGTTCTTTATCCGTATAATAACACGAGCAGAAGGCTTATAATAGAGACGAGAGTTCATTCGCTTGTGAAATACAAAGAATTACTTATAGAAATTTATATTATAAATATATAAGTATATATATATATTTATATATATATATATTTATGAAGGATTTTCATAACAATTCTAAAATACTGAAATGAAAGGGCATAGAATATGACGTAGATAACTATTTTCCTTTGTTCTTATTTTTAAAAAACGAATTTTATTGTATTGATAATATGTTTTCAGATAAATGTAGTACTCTACACAAATAAATAATTTGTTGCAAGCTGCATTTCTACTGTCTCCTTCGAAGTCTGTCTTCTAGTACACATGTCACAACTCGACAAAACGGTGTAGGCATATAGGTCCACTAGTCGACCGAGTCAACGTCGGAGATAATTCGACTCACAATATAATTTGAACTTCAACCATCATGAAAAACTGAAAGATCAAACAAATTTAAATTGTTGAATTAACAGAATCAATCATTAAGTGGAACAAGCAAATTATTTTATAAGTCAGCTTGCGAGAAATCGTGTCTATTGTATACTTCTGTCTACGATTCAAGAAGTTTATCTGCCAGTTCTGAAGAATTATACAAATCTTCAATAATACATAATATCGCTGCATCTTCAAGATGTCTTGTATGTAACAGTAACACTCTATATTTGTGACATAGATTTTCAACTTGAAGCTTACTATTACATACAAATAACATATGTAACATATTGTGAATATTTATTATGGATCAACATCATTCAAGTACTCACTGCGATCGTTCATATGTTACATTGACACTGACAATGTGACGCTGTGGGTGCATGGGAGTCGATTTAGCGGAATATCAGTACTTTGGAGATAACTTTTGAACGGTATGAGATATCGAAATTGTGAAAATTAAGAAACACAGATATTTGCAATACCTTTAAGATGATTGAAGCAATAACCATTTATCTAGAATCGCCTGATTGTCAGGCGTATACGCTTAAAAATACACATTTTCAAATCGCATACGCCTGACAATCACACGAGTTGAGGTGAATAGTTACTACTTGCATCATCTTGAAGGTATCAAAACTATCTGTGTTTCCTCGTTTTTAGAATTCTGATATCTCATACCGTTCAGAAGTTATCATCAAAAAACTGATATTCCGCTAAATCGACTCCCATATACTCTTAAGCACATTGACGAGAATGTCCTCCATTTCCGACGCGTCCTTAAAGGCTTAAATCGTTTGCTCAATAATTCAGCGGTGTTGCCGTTGTCGTGAATATAGGTCAAAGTCGCTCCGCCGCTGTTCGTGTGCCCTAAATACTTCGGGCACTGAGCTCGTGCTCGGTATATGGATTCGACAAATTGCAAAAAAATACTTTGGTTTTGTTATGTTTTTAATGTTTCATATATATCTAGTTATGAATTGTAAATACATGCTTATAAAAGTCGTGTTCTACTTTGATGTCTTTAATCGTGTATGATATACTTGCTTGAAAGAAGAAGGTCGTCTACCAACGTAATAAACACAAATAACAGCTTTATATTTGTATAGATGTGAAGTTTTCAGGATATTATGAGATTTCAGGACAAGGTTTACGATAAGAAACGCAATTACTTCTTTCAAATGCGTCAAAGCCTTTTATATATATATATATATATATATATATATATATATATATATATATATATATATATATATATATATATATATATATATATATATACACTCACTTGCAAGCGTATAAAAGTTGTTAACGAATGTGCGAGCGATCAACCGAAGTTCAAAGTTGAGACGCACAAAAAGACGTGCATGTACGAACCATCGCAGCCATTATTAATACAGGAACAGCTCAACTAATTTTTGGGTGAACTTTTCGACTGAAGACCTGGCCAAAGTTTTTCTTCGCTATCGTTAAAGTACTGTGCATTAGTGAGCATTTTGCGTATGAAACTCCAGCGTATAAAGTTGATAGTATTTTTTCTTACATCAACCCATGCATGTTATTTTTCTTGTATTTGTAAAATAATCTTCGGAAAAAATCAAAGAACTTGATCAATTTTATCGTTGAACTAGATTACGGCTTAACAGTCTGCTTAACGGTCGTTAAGCAGACAATAAATCGACAAATATAAAATATGGAATATAAAATCGACAAATTTTTCCCCTAACTGGATCGCCTGGTTTCGACCGATTCAAAATATGGCTGCACGGCTTTTTCCGTCCCGCTAAGTCACGTGAACCAGTCAGACACTTTACGTACCAGTTCATTTGATTTATCGATACGGAAAAAACCGTACCACCATCATATCATATCATATCTATTCACTATCATGAATTTTAGACCCTCCAAACATTTAGAAATCGTGTAACCGAAAAATAAAATCCCTCGTCTCACTCAAACCTCGTCGCGATTGGCATTCTATACCAGTTAAAATATTCAAAAGATGTACTCCATAATGTCGATTTTCCCCATGTAAAACCTATTCTATCGTTGTACATGTCCGCATATAGATCATTAATTATTCATAAATGCAAACATAATAAATGATCCTTCACGTTGGTAGCCATGGCTGAACCTAGCGGTAGTAAATCATCGGCCAGGATCGCATTTGTAACATAGTAGACAAATCTATAATCAATATTGATAATAATGGGACTTGTTTTGCACAACGTACTCATGTTGGAAGAGAATGGAATGAATTATTTGCAATTTAGATAGTTATTGTAGTTTGTATAGGAAACTATAAGGATCAATTTGTCTTCCTGGAAAATTCTACTGTAAAAATCTATAAAGTATGATGTTGGCGATCAATTTAGTTATAGTGATAGTATAATGGTCGATCATGTAACTATTGGCACTCTATACTTGTATTCACGAAAGGCGAAGGTCGTCTACCAACTGAATAATTGTAGAAACTCCACGTTAATCGCATAATATTACGGCATTTCTCTTTAAAGGACATCATAACCCTGGGATTGGATTTGAGTGAATATAAGGATGCGGTTTTTTCTCTAATTTTCGAGAAAACTTGAAATCCTCATCTCAGTTTCTGAAATCGGAATTGATTTATTTTGAATCCAGAGACGCTGAGTCATGACGTAAGCATTACCCGATTTTGTATTGAAATAAAACATACACGGATAATGCTTACGTCACAACTCAATAGTCTCTGGATGAAAAATAAATCATTGTGATTTCCGAAATTGAGATGATGATTTTTAGCTTTCTCTGAAATTGAGGGAAAATCTATCTCCATTATTCATTAAAATATAGTCCCCGAGTTGTGATGGCCTTTGAAGAGTCAATGCATTTTACAAATATGTAGATATGAATATGAATATGTTGAATAAGTGAATATGATATATGAATATGTTTTTTAAATTGTCTTGAAAAAAATACCATTAAAACCCAGCTAGCCTATACATGTAGCCCTATTATAATGATGGTGTCTGTGGTTTCTATGTTGGTAGACGACCTTCTTTCGTGGATACAAGTATACATGAATTCGAATCAGAAAAATATGGTTATGGAAATTATGACCTACATCTTACATTGATTGTATAATAGAGTATTTTGTAGTACGTTATTGTTATGATTCAAATGTAGTGTAAAAGTTTCGTTGAAGAAAGAAGTTCAGTAAACAAATCTACATACATTTTAATTATACATAGATTATGATGACGTAAGCAATACCGATTATGTACATAAACATAGACAGAATCGACTGATGTCGACGTCACGCTTCAGAAAAGAGGCCGGGTCCTGGAGGACGAATGAATTAATTGCAATTTCTGAAATTGAGTTGATGATTCCCAGTTTTTTTCTGAAATTAGAGTTATGAATATCGTCATTATTCATTAGAATCTAGTTCCAGGTTTGTGATGTCCTTTATGATATAAAAGAAAGTTGTAAATCTTGAAACAAATTTCACTGATTCGCCCTCGTGTCGCATATAGGCCCTAGCCTACCATGCGTGAAAATACGGCGAAGATAGGAAAGAATGCATCAAAATATCAAGGATTAAACTCTTTTTGTAGAAAGCAGGTTCTTGTTTAAAGCGATTCCGCTTTTCTTTTGTTCCCCAACAAAACACGGCTCCTCGTAAAATATAATCCTTTTTATCTTCCCCGCGAATGCTTTTTACTATAGATATAGATATATATATACGGCCGACCCAACTTCTCTGTGCATACGAATAAACGACTGAAATTAAAAAAGAGTTCAACGTTATATGAAGAAAATCCTCTCCTTTTTTTACGAGAACCTTGAATGTGGAAAACCGTACATTTCCCCCACTGGTTTCCTACACATAAATGGACATCCAGAATTTAGCGCATGTCTAGATTTCTCAGCATATTTGCATCATTTTAAGTGTGCAGTAAAGCTCGATGTAACTGTGTATAGGAGAGGATACATTACCGGTATACTTCGAATAAATGTATGTATGCCATACTGTATCCAGTTAGTTTATGTGCTAGTTAAATAATAATGTATTTAATTGCTGATTCACCGGCACGGAAAACGGAAATACGTGATAAATGTTTATGCAAAGTGTATCATTGTAGTTTTATGTTTAAAGGTAGAATTCACCCATTTTATTTTCTGGATATCAAATGCATTTCTATATAATGTGGCGTCACTTGACAGTGTTTTTATATATATATATATATATATGTACTATCAGAGCACTCGATACATCGTTAAAGAGGCAGTAATATGAAGTCAAGAAATAAAGTTTATGTGAGACTTGAGGGAACATATAAAAAATCTTGTTATTTTTTAAACTGTTATTTCTTGTTAGTAAGTCATTTGCTGAATAATTATTCAGTTGAATAACTAGGATACCTATCCTAACTGTATTTATAATATTAGTTTAAATTGAAGATCTCAATTTATTTAGTCTTATTTATTTTTCAAATACTTCAATTTAATTGAGGCAACTATACTTTTTTAAATAACATCGAGACTTGATACAAAATGACTCGATGACAAATGACAAATCGACTTGACTCCGTATTCTAGAATGTTGAAAATATTACCAATTTCCGGCCCAAATCTATGGAAATACCGATTGTGAGATACTAGGAATCAACTATATCAAAATTGTAGCAACAGTCACCTGAAATGCCAATATTTGAGGGTAGCAGAGTGAGGGTAGGTAGCATCGTACCAAATTGCTCACTAGGAATCGCAGCGATCGGTTTGTCCAAGGACAGTACTCATTGGAAAATAACTAGATTGACAGCCGAGTGAAAATACACCATGTAAGCTCGATCCATCTTGCTTCGAACATAAGTTTGTTTACCCTGGTTGCTACGGTAACCTGACAAACATACCATCTCCTTATAACGTATCGTACTACCTCACTTTAGCATGGCCTGGAAGGCGGGACCCTTCGAATGATTATACTCTTGTAACATATAGTTATGTCTCGCAAATCTGCAATATGTGTCCAGATAAAATAACACTAGATGTGAGTTATGTTATGTTATGGGGGGACGCTGATCGATCTCTAATGTCTTATAGCCTACTCGCTTCCGACTCCCGTTGTCTCTTTGCCAATAGACTAATATACTGGGAATCAAGAGACGTTGTCCTTCTCAGACCGACTCGGGTACTGAATTGAAAATTATATATCAAACTATTCAGGAAGATTAATGATTGTAATAAGAATTTACTTGTCATCGGATATTTAATTGTAAGTGGTAAAGTTAACTTATTGGATGAACAATTACAATCATTTTTGAAATGCATATATAGTAGGACATATTTATTATACACGTTTCTACAATTCCAAAGATGGCGTAAATTTAAAGATGTTACTATTTGAATAAGAAGAAAATGCGTAATAACGAATCGAAATGAATGTATTTTGATTAAATACGCCGGTAATAGAGGAATCATACAATTTGCATTCATAATATGCATACGTACAAGCGAACTGACAACAATAAAAGTTATGTTGTCTTCATAATCCACTTCCATTTGATCGTTTTACCTATACGAGTGCGTTTTCTCTACGTTGCAAAAAAAATGCAAAAAAGTTCTAACTAAGAACCTAAAACAAATCAAACGTGCACAATTTATGCCATGTACTTCATTATCTACCTCGAAAATGCAAGTTATGGTATCTCCATCTATACGGCAACCTATAAAAAATATTTGGTAACCATGAAAGTTATAGTTAGGCCTATAGTTCGTAATGCAGACTGAACACACTGTATGTGGTCTCTTACCCGACAAACCAATTGAAATATCGCCGTAGACAATAGTCTACACTCTACACTCTACAATATAGATTAGAGTTAGACAATGTCCTAGACCTTGGTGAACCTTTGGCAACATTTACTTTGTGTATCACATTGTTCTTGTCTCAAAATCCGAGCTATGTTGATGATATGGGCTACGAACTAGGTCAAGTTACTGCATTCTGAAGGACAGTGACTTGATTATTAAAAATGAAAAACAAATCAAAATGAAGTCATCTTCAAATTTTTTTCTTATACAGTTTACTCTTTAATGCCTGAATTACCGACGAGGTAATGGTAGGGGCTTTGGTAGTAGCTCTAACTGGCATGGCAGTTTAATGTTGTTACCATTTTTACCCATGATATTTGTTTTCATAACTCTCAGATAAAGGCTAACTGGACGTGGTGATTAATACCTATCCTTATTCTACTAGATTAAAATAGAATATTCATTTCACTGAATTCAACATATTTTTGTAATTATATGAAATTATGTAGACCTACCACTATAATAAACAGATGTAAAATATTTTCATTAAATACAAAAAAGTTTGAATCTTGTATTACCACTCAAAGTCTCTATAGTCTCTCGGAAGTGTCCTAGGAACTAATTCCAAGTGCCAGTCGCGGTAAGAAACCTGGACTCCAGTATAGTCTGACTCGACCCAGCCATACACTCTCCCTCGTGGATATATCACACCGTAATTTTGACTCTCGAATTGTCTTCCTGCCAATACTTCCCCTTATTCCCGATGTCATCCCCACATAGCCACCAGACCAGCCCAAGTGTAAATAACCCTCTTATGTCGCGTCTGCCATGCGGGTTGCTTATCGTGCTCCTTGCACGCGTCATTTATGCCGACGACATTGTTCTTACGGGGGTGCGAGTAAACGGAAGAACATTGGAAATCTGTCGCAAGAAGAGGTGTGTAATAATCGAAGAGTGTAATGCTCTTAGTGTTTATTGGTGCTTGTTGGTGTGTACGCAATGCGGGGAAAAGCGAGTGTTCACATGTTTCGGTATTTGCTGAGGGGAGGGGGGGGGGGGGGGATAGGAGGGGTGGTTTTAACCTCTTAGGAGTGTATAGGATTCGATTTAACGAAATAGCACTTATTTTGAGATAACTTTTAAACAGTATAAGAAATCAAAATTCCAATACAGTAAAAAAACACAGGTATACAGCTGTGAAAATACACTTTTTTTTTTTTAGCTGTTTATACCTGTAAAAATAATTTTTACGTAAATCTTGAAGGTATATCAACTATCTAATATGTTTTTAAAACGTCCATTCACCTGTCATCCTCTTATTCGTACCCCCATATAACCTATAGCCGTTTGTAAGATCGTTTAACAACAATAACAAAATATAAAAACATTGTCGTGTCCCATACCCATATGCTTGAAGCCTCGTGACGTCACGCTAAGCGCAGGCTTGTCGTAACAGTAGACCAACCTCTTGACGCACACCTTTTCACTCCCTTCGTAAATAAGCGTTATTCTTGAGAGTGATTTGAATTGGTTCTTAATGTGTACTCGACCTTATCCACCCCCACAACCACCCCCTTCACCTCCCTCTTGTGCGATTCGGGGAAACACCTTTCTTTGTTCGTTTTCTTATCGTACGCCGCGATAAAACATGCGCAGTTGCCATTCACGATAATTTAGCTGTTCATTACCCCGCGTTTTCTTAACAAAATAACATGAACGTTAACTGAAAAGAGCAACGTGTTATTTATTTTTACGACTCTTGATTGCTCGCTCGCTAATAAAACCGAGGATAATTTTATTCTTGTTCGAACTTCTGTTATAACACCTTTTCCAGCAATTACTTGAAAAACTGTTATTTATTGTATTTATATTGGGTTTAACCACGCACTGTAATGATGATCTATTGGCGTCTGTGAATGATAAATGAGGTGATAAGAATATAAGGTGAAAGGCTATTTTATTAAGGTGCTTGGGAGTCGATTTTTTTTTTTTTCAAGGAATGGCTTTTGAACAATACGAGCTATGTAGGCCTACATTAAAATACAGGAGACACGCAGATCCGTTACGTTTAATATCTTCAAAGGGGCATGAAATAAAATTATTAACCGTGGCATTTTCACAGTTATACTACAAACTTTAACTACAAAGTGTGTTTTTTAGCTGTAAATACCCACATTGAAAATTGAAAATATTGAATAGTTTTTACATATACCATCTTGAAGGTATTGAACACATCTGTGTTTCTATAGTGTGAAGGCAACTCTCATGGCATGTATCCACGAGAAACCTCTGTCAGGACGGGATTCGAACCCCGGTCTCCCGAATGACTTTTCAGTGTGCTAGATACTATCCCCCTCATGTCAACACGTGCCCAACTTTTCGATAAGACAAAAAACAGTCTCCCGTGGCGACCCCGCCAACGAGTTAGGCATTAGGGAATACGAAGAGGTTGGTTTAGAGTTCTGGGTACGAACGCGTTGATAAATGAATGACAGGAAAATCCCTGCCCTCTCCGTCGGGATTTAACCCCGCAAGAAAAGCACTGCGAACAGCATTACGAACCCCGGATATAACCTTCCTCAACCGCATTTAATTCAATTTGAACGTCTCAATTTATTCAAATCGTGACCGATCAATTCGAGAGTATTCTGATACGACACGGTTTTTTTCCTTATTCAGGACAAATTTCCAATAGTATTCATCAAATTTAGTCGTTTTAGCAGTGTTTTAATGTATTTTTACCATTATTTCCTATTATTTTACTGTTCAAGTTCAGTTCTATACTGTGTCTATACTGAGACTCAGCGAGAGTCGATGCCCACAATCAATAGGACTACCCGGGGGGTAATTTGGGTAGACTTATTGTAGGCCTCAGTATTTTTTCAGTTTCGACCATCGTTTCTAAATTTCGCAATTTCGCCACTTAGACCCGATCTACCCTCATCTCTTGGTCACATACACGGTTCCAAATTCCATTTTCCATAAAATCAATTGAATTCAATGTCGAGTTCAACGTGTATACAAGAAACAGCCCTGCAGGGAGCTCAATGCTTAACGCGCTTATACACCGCAATTCTGCCTCACCATCTCCTTCCTCGTCTCAGTCCTCTTCTTAACTTTCTTCTTCTATCTCGACCAATATTCGCCATACTTTTCGTTCTTCCCACAATCTTTCCTCTTCCACATCTTCCTATATACTTCCTCTTCTCCTCACACTTCCTTCTGTCCATCGACGTCGTCCTTTCGTCCTTATAGTACATCTGTCTATCTCTACGATCTGGTGCCTCCATCTTTCTCATGGTCTTCCAGCTTTTCTTCTACTGATTCGAATTCTTTTGTGGGTATTCTCTCCCGCCTCTTCCGGTTCGGAATACCCATAAGATAGAGATAGGAAGAAAGAAAGAAAAAAAAGAAAGAAAGATACTCATGGATGTGTTTTGTTTCTCCTGTTGCAGAAGGTCCATTCCAGAGCGATGCGTTGCTCGTGCCCGAGAACTGCCTGTTCGACCACATCCACAACGAGACCAAGTGCTGGCAGTTCGAGCGGTGGAACGTGACGGCTGCGCACGCCTGTCAGGACCGCGACCTCGCGCTGCGCAGCTTTGCCATGCTGCTGCCCTGCGGGATATCGCTGTTCGCGGGCGTCGAGTTCGTCTGCTGCCCAAAGCACTTCAAAGGTAAGAGCAGGAAGATAGCTGGAAATCTTGAAAGCTGGAGGGACCCGTAATGTAAAATATGACCTTGGACGACATTGAATAAAGAAATGTAAAGACTGAATATGACGTTACAGAATAGACCTTTTTCGAAATTCATTGCAAATTCATTTTTGAGTCCGATTATTATTATATTGACCGGTTTACGTAGCTCTGTCAACCAAGGCACCGCTTCTTTGAAGAATGGAAACAGGTCGGACGTGTTTTCGAGTCCCGCGCTAGGGTATAGGTTTTTCTCAACGTCCATCATTCGTCTGTCACTGTCCGCTCAATCTTCCCTTCAAATAACGTAGCTGGTGGTGGAATCATCAAACAAACAACAATAACCATCATCATTCATCATCATCATCATCATCATCATCATCATCATTACCGCATCAGGCTTAGGCCCGAGGCCCGCACAACGAATGGGATCTGCAAACATCATCCTTATATCATCCGCTCATTCGTACCCCAAACAGCAATAGTTGTTGCTGGTTAGGTAGTTGAGCAAATAGTAATCCAGATGATATAATAGAAATTGCACGGCTCCGTGACGGTATAAGGGACAAAGGGAGAAATAGAATAATAGGGTAATTTGATGTGATGGAATTTGATTAAAATCAGTGATAGCAAATACTAACTGGACAGTTGACAAACTATTCAACCGCATTTACATAGTTGAGAGTCATGAGTAGAACGGTTGTCAGTCGACCAAAAACAAAGTGACATGTTCAAATTGAGATTTTGTTCTTGCTAGGCAGTTTGTGAGAGTTTGAAAAGTTGTCAATGACATTTGTACAACCAATCACATTTCTGCTTCGAGAATTCGTATCATAAATTCATATCAACGCAGAAAGACTGGAAATTATTGATCTTTTAATAGTTTCTCAAATTTTAATGATAATTATATAAGTACCCAATAAACATTCAGGCAGAGAATATATATATATATATATGTATATATATATATATATATATATATATATATATATATATATATATATATATATATATATATATATATATATATATATATATATATATATATATATATATATATATAGGCCTACTATATATATATTTATATATATATATAAAGCCAATATATCGATGGTGAAAGGCAAAATGTCGTCATCGACATTTTTTTCTTGATACACAATTTAGAATGTCATATTTATCGATGTGCAAAGTGTCGTACTCGACATGTCAATACATTAGGCGTGGTCACCAATATAATTTTGTCGGAAGGGTGCGATTCCCTTCTGTACATTTTGTCGTGAGCATCAACACTATAATTATGTCGTAAGCGCCAAATATACTATGCAATTTCCCAATTGAAATACAACATTTTTTCCCAAGTGCCAAAAATTCGTGAAAACTTGATGAATTTTCATGAAAATTTGTGACGATCTGTAAACGTATATGCACGAATATTACACACAATTTTTGAAAATCATATCTTCAAGTTTTTTATTAGACGTTTTTAACTCTCTGTAAGAAATAATCAAAATGGCGCTTACGACATTCTGCCTTTCCACCATCGAATATATATATATATATACATAATTATAATCATCAGTATAGGTTCAAGGACACTAGTCATGAAATCGAACAAGATTAATAGCCAAGTGAAACCACCATGTTATAAGTTCGATACATTTTGGCTCTAACCTACCCCAACCTTTTGTCGAAACAAGAACATTTACTTGAACTATTCCAAGGAAATCGATTGTTAACACATCCACGAAGCCGGAGTTAGCCCCGTGTCGTGACCTGACGTGTGTGTAGCGTGGCTCGCGTGATGCGTGATTGGTCAACGCGTCCTTCATGTTGACGCGTTGTTGACGCGTTAATTGAAGCCGGATTAAGAGTGCAGCGACAAGGCGCCACAAAAACGTGTGCAATATGTGCATGTTTGCTTATCGTTTGAAGACTAGTGACTAGGGTTGCCTTTCGATTTCGATATTTTCGTTAGATATATTCGATAGCTATACTTCCTGTCAAGTATGTCTATCCTTTTCGAATCTATTTTCACGCACATTTCCAGCCGAATGATACGAACTAGAAAATGTGCGCTAACAGTTACACATATAGCTGCTGAGATGTCTCGTTTTTGACGGGCTCATCTTCCCTCCCCCCCTCCCACCTCCCCGTCCCACCCCCTTCACCCTGTATTATGTCATCCGAGACTCACAAGTTTAGACGTTTGATATGTACGTGTACATCCACGAGAAATGGAGTCGCGAACCATCCGTGCGCTATTGGTTTGGGATATGTAGAACGGTCTCTCGGAACCTTCTCGTTTTGTGGGTATGCCTATAAGTATATACCTTGACTAACCACATGAGTGGCTCGAAGAAATATCGAGTGTGAATAATAGATTCACGCGTATTACAGCTATATAGACGCTTTCCAGCATTCAGCAAGTTTTTGTTCGCTCCGGCAATCGAATTACCCATAACCGTGCACTTCCGAGCGCTCGCCGTTTCTACCGAGCGCTCACCACTTTCCCTAGCTCGCTCGCTGGCTGTCTTGTAGCGCGAGCGAAACTGGGAAAGACGTTTTTCGAAACTTTTGCTGACGGGGTGGTAAGCGTGTAGGGTAGTCGGCAATGAAGTTGTCTACTTCGTACGTATAAATGGTGTATCATGGAGATTGTCGCAATAACGGGTCCACAGAACGGACATTTCGCTGTATACGATTTGGTTGTGTTTTGTTGTTTCTCTTGGAATATAAAGTCTTGAACCCAAAGCAGCTGATCAAACGATTTTCTTGTATTGTTTATTCGACTGTTGTGTTTTGTTTTTTGGATCTCTTCGAACTAACGTAACAGTTCAAATATATTAATGTATTTGGAAGATGAGGAATATTCAAATATAATTATGAACCATTCAAGTTTTTATATTTGTTTAAAATAATCATTGCAGTTTTTAGTTTTATATTTATATATTTTCAATTTCACGTTTTTTCGTCACTTGAAGAAAAAGTTATTAAATTTGCTTGTATTGTCATTATAAGAAACAATAACTGATATTATAATTATATTATAGCGATGAAAGATTATAATAATACGTGGGGAATGACTTCAGATGGACATGCGTATTAATTATACTTTCCATATGGAGGTAATAATCATATATCAAAATTCTAAATATCTTCACATATAATTGAGAATTAAATAATTTATCACCCTATAAAAAGTTTAATCTAACAAAACTCAGTATATATTTTTTCTTTAATATATAGGTCTAAAATACTGAAGTGGGCCGTATAAAAAATGTGAGATTATTTTCAACAGAACGAGAATGAGATATGAGATATATATTAGTCGAAATAACAGCCCGTATCCTAATGACCAATCTAACCCTAAAAGCCACCTGGATTGTCGTGCTTCGCGTACCTTTCTAATAAAAATACTTTATATTTTCACCTTTAAACCAAGTCACCCTAATAACAACATCAACCCTCTCGCTCACACTCAGTCAGTAAAAACATCCTGATAAAGTTTTATACCCGGAAATGAAGAAATCCCCCGCATTTATAACGTGAAATTGTGCGTGCGAAATAACGATTTATAAACGCGCTTTCATATACGCACATTTCTATACACACGTCACACATTCACGCTCACGCATACGATATTAGCGTGACAGATGCACGCAATTCCTTCCAGTCAACTTTTCTGTCCTTTTTATCGCGCTCTGTCTTTTTATAAATTGTCTAATAACGTGGAAAACCATGATGTCATACGTCTTGTAGTATCGTGTAACTGTACCTCTTTGTTTAAAGTTTTGAGTTTTGTATTTTATTTCTATATTTCTTACATGTAGCCGCCCTCGTGACTCAGTGAAATATCGCTTATACTGCGGAAGAAACTGAAGTCAGGTCGGGCGTGGGTTCGAGTCCCGCATAAGGCATGTTTTTTTGTGTACGTCCTTTCACCTATCATCACTTCATCGTTTCATTATCACCTGTTCATTCGTAGCCCCGTATAACCTAGCTGTTGGTGGGGTTGTTAAGGAGCATTAAAACAAAGCGAATGCATGTGTTCCGTGTACCTGCCAATTAAATAATTGTTAATACTTCCGAAATTGTATAAAGAAAGTCGATGTTTGGAACATTTAACGAGTATTATATATGTAGTTGTTGGATGAGCGAAGCGAAGACTCAATATTACCGTACTCGAGAAAAACGAACTTATTTTCTTTTTCACGCTCCATAGATAAAAAAGAAAGAAAAAATGTCGATGATACTTCGCGTCCACATATGTCATCGTCTAACCCGATACTGAATAGTTTTGAAGCGAAATCGGTTAAACACTGTTGAGAGATGAGAAAAATAATTTCGAAATTTAAAAAAAGATAGTCTCATAAGAACAACCTAGGACGGAAAATATGGGGTGAAACTCTTCGTATAGATTCAAATTTCTATGGCCCCGAATTATACACATAATTTCAAAGTTTTATTTGAATCGGATGATCTTTATTAAAGATCAAAAATTATTATGTACTTTTTTACAACAATTGAAGCTATTAAGAACACTATCAAGGAGATCAACAAATGAAACCAATTAGACCATCATAAAACGATTGAAATAATTCACATGTTAATTAGGAAGGCAGTTGAATGGATTCACAATCAGGGAGTGTAAACATACTGCAGCTTTTCATTATATTTCATATATATCATTTCGTTTATCTCACTACGCATATGCTGCGTCATTTATATCAGTAGGTGTACATATTGTATTTAGATCGCCCTTGTGGTGCCCCTTCCAAACGATCTTACCCTTAGTCCTTATGGCTTCGGAACAATGATTATTTATCAAGTTTCGATGTCGTTTTTTTTTCAATCATTTGATTTTCATAATGTATGCCCTACCAAATTCAATTTTTACTCGCAAAATGTCCATCTTGTCTAAATAAGATCTTCAAATGTTGATTTAGAATATAAAACAACAGAACATGTTTGTTTTTTCTTTGTTTTTACAAAGACATCAAATTTATGAAGACGACCATTCAATCTGTCTTCTTCACAGTACTTATTTTTAATTTCATATAACGAATGTCAGAGATAAAATTAATCTGATCCAATCATTCGTGTATAACTGTTTACATATACTATATTTTGATCATAAACAGCCACTCAACTCTCGAAATAACCCGAGTAAAGTGACCCTTGTTACTGAAATAGTGCCTATTAGATGCCTATCATTACGCGAGACAAAACTATAAATGGTATAACGGATTCACAAACTAACTACGTGCTAATAACTCTCCAGTCTTATCTCTGACTCCGTCTTGTGCACGAATATGCAACCGTAAGTAACGTGTACTTGTAAAACTCATTTATCAGTCAAGTAAACCACTGTATGACCTATTTACCGTTAGCCGTTGTGAACCGCGGTGATCAAATATATACATTAAGGTATTTAATTAATTAATTATTATATATTTTTTATTCACATCGAAAATTGATAGAAATCCTTGTTCTCCAATTGAGGCTAAGGAGAAAGACAGGATCGATCTGGCGGGGTAACACAAAGGCGATATTACCACCCAAAAATTATAACTAATAATAATAATACCGTCATAATGATTGATAATTGATAATATATATAATCAAATGTATTTATAAAAGTTGGTTTAGGTGATACTGAAAGTTGGCTATTGGTTGTTTGCTGATGGTTACCATGGTCTCCGATCTTATGTTTATGCCATGCATCCTCAAACTTGATGATTCACTGCCATCTAGAGATAGTCGTTGTTCTTGAATGAGTTGATGTTTGGGTTTTAACGACGCGTCAACTACTAGGTTATTTTGCGCCGAACCCTAATTGTTGCTCTCGTCTATAGCCTGTACGCGAGTGGTTCTCGAAACCTCGAAGGTTTTGCGACACAAATAGTGATTTGAAACACCAACTACGACCAGATATATGATCAAAAAAAAGTTCGTGTCTTCTTTTGTCAACATTTTTGAAAGTTTCAATTTTGTCTCATTATCGATTTTTCGCTTTGTTATGTATTTGGTTTGTAGATGGAATCATCATGGAATCGTTTGAATCATCACTAATCAAGATTCATTTCTATCAAAGTTACATAGAGTCGAAAAAAGTAAATGGATTAGGACCGTACCCATCTTTTTTACATGGCTCTCATTTATATGTATCTATTTATAGGCGTATTCTATTAATTTGGTTTTACTTATATTCGATCCTACCCGTCGCGACGCATACTTCGAGGTCACACAAAAAATGTTCTGCTTACTAAAAATATATTTCTTTTTCAATTATATAACGATCACTTCCACACTCGAAAAACAGCTATTCCGACATGTCAAGTGCAAATGCTATCGTATATTTTCCTGTTTCCGTACTCGAATATAAATTTAATGAATTCATTGCCACTTAGTATGCAATCAACTCGTACTATATATATATATATATATATATATATATATATATATATATATATATATATATATATATATAAAATATAAAATAATATATATTATATATTATATATAAAACAGTACGCTAATAGATTCACTATAGAGAACCTCAATATAAGCATGACCTCATTTCGTGCTTTCATATTTTAATTTTATATTGTAATACATCCAATATTAATATGCAATATCACTGAGAATGACGTATACCCATTGGCTCAACGTTACGATTATTATAATATTAACCGGCCATCTTTTTTAATCACCCTCAGTTAACCCAATTGCGCAATGCCCGTGTAAAACGACCACTACTAGGCCCATATAGAGTATCATTATGTATTATGATCTTTGATATAGCCAACCCTTAAACACATGGTGTACGTGTGTGGGCTTAGCGTACATTATTTGCAAGTTGTGTAATGGGGCCTGAAGCGAAGTTAACGTTTATATAGTTGTTGAATTAGTTGCACAGTTTAGTATAAAGTGTGTGTGTGTTGAGTTTAGCTAGAGTTTGAAGACCTGGCACCTCCACTGTACTGACGTCATTTGGGATAAAACGGATGGTGTTTTTAAAACACGGCCCTTCCACCGTTGAATAAATTATGGTTACGTAGAGTGATGGGTGGAGATGGAACCGCATTCAAATTAACAAAACAAAGTTGGAAGTTGAAGGGTTTTTCGTAAAAATTATTAATTTGGAACTTTTTTTCATTGTATAGGCCTAAGCTCATTTTGGAAAATGCAGATACATTATTGAATTTAACAACAAATAATTATAGATAACTTGTCTTTCTAGACTTTAAAATGCAATGACAATAAACAAAATAATGTCGAATTGAACGAATTAAAATATGAATAATTTTCAATATCACATATTTGAATAGGGTAGGCCTATACGAAACTTTATTGAAAATAATTGGAAATGCAATGACAATAAACAAAATAATGTCGAATTGAACGAATTAAAATATGAATAATTTTCAATATCACATATTTGAATAGGGTAAGCCTATACGAAACTTTATTGAAAATAATTGGAAATTATATTGAAAATAATAAATGTTACGTGATGTTGGCTCTATATAATTTCAGTAGGATTATTGATGAAATAAAATTTTCTCATTTCCTTCTGAAATTGTAAGAACAGAGCACCTTTATTTATAGTCATATTTATGTTTACCCTACTTTATTTTTCAGTTATCTTGTATGCATATTGTGATATAATGTCTTGTATGATAATCGTGTATGAATAATATATGAGAAAACTAAACTTTTTTTACATACCAATTGAATCGAATACGTACAGAAAATAGGTATCTCAATCCATTTATACATTTAAATTTCAGCTCAGTTTAATGAACACTCTTATATACATATTCAAAAAGCACTTGTATTCAGCTCTAGCATATGATATTCATTGCAAATAGAGTTAATTCAATTGTGATGAATAATGATAATGAACGCAATTTACAGATACTTGAATCCTATTATAAAAATCCTTGACTATATATACAGACTATCATCTGTGTTATTTCAACCTCTATTCTCTGTGCATACTTGTATTCACGAAAGGAGGCGCGAACCACCCGCGCGCTACTGGTTTCGAACAGGAGGGACGGTCAATCGGAACCTTCTTTCAAGTGTACCTTCGCTCGGCGTAATCTCAAACATACACGTATTAAAACCAATGGCACGGAAAGATGGAAATTATCTGCGCAAAACAAGAATAAAAAGATACTCACTGAGTGTTATATGTTTTCACACTTGATTTCACATCTGCCAGTTGAAAGTAATGATGAAAAGTGTTTGAATGAACCTGAAACAAATCGAATCATCCCTAATGGTGTGCATACTTGAAGTTAATCAAGTTTTGAATTTTGTAAATAACTTTTCTCAATGCTGCTTAACGACCCCACCAACAGCTAGGTTATACGGGGGTACGAGTGAGCCGGTGAAAGTAGGTGAAATAGGTGATAGGTGAAAGGACGTTCACAAAAACCCATGCCTTATGCGGGACTCGATCCCATGCCCGACATGACTTCAGTTTCTACCGCTAGCGATAGTTAACTGAACCACGGGGGTGACTTATAAATACCTATTCAAAGATTGTATTAATCCCATTAACATCTTCAGTGTCACGCACTAAAAAGCTATTTGGATAAGGCCCGATATTAGGTTAGATGTAGGAATGGCCACCAGGCTAAATCTCGCCAGTTAAATTCCTTAATAATAATAATAATATTATTATTATTATTATTATACCAGTCCAAGAAGCTTTTTTTTATCTGAGAGTTGGTGAAAACAAACCACAGATAACCATGGGGATGATAACTTTGAACTGATTGTTAGCGCTATTCAGGCACTAAACAGAAGATGAGCATAATCAAATAACTGTCCATAAAATTAAAATAATTGAATAATTATTCTTCAAGTCATTCTTTTGTCATCATTAATTCACCTTTGATCAATGCCAAAATATTTTAGCTGCAAAATATTCACTCCACCCATGATCAAAAGATTTTACAACTCTTTCCACGTACAAGGTCTATACAATGTCTTGACCACACACAAGGTCTACAAGGTCTTGAAATATACCAGGAAAACGCTCTACATGATCGCCTTGACGAATTATCTCGAATAACTCGAAAGAAAGTGAAAAAATGTTTGCAATTGCAAATTTCAAAAAATGCAATTGCAAATGTTTAAACGTGTAATTCTGATGGGTATTTTGAAAATTGCAGTCAATAATTTCTCAAAATCTACTCGTACAATTGTTACGAAAAAGTAGACAGTTTCAAGTTATAAGATAAGTGATTCCCTTCCCCCCCCCCCAAAAATTGATCGTAATTTGTGGTGTCTCCCCCCCCCCCCACCCACCCATCAAAAAATAAATGAAAGAGAAAGACCCGATTTGGATTTAATGAAATTCTGCCAACGCACATCCAATAAAATTTTCCAACGTACATTTTATAACTCTTCACCTCGATTAAAAACTTATAATAAAGCTCGTAATTAAAAATAATGCGTATTTTGAATGATTAAATTGACTTCGATAAAGCAATAAGGATGCGCCAAGCTAAGCAAGTGTGGATACTAATGCGTTTTATACCGTGTAATCATAATGCTTTGCAAATGGTCCCTGAATAATACATCTCTCTCATCAGTAGTCATGAAATAAGCTGGTATATTTCCTGTTTCCTGATCTGACGTTCATTTATAACGATTGTTCTCTCTCTCTCTCTCTCTTTCTCTCTCACTCTCACCCTTGGTATAATGATATTCTGTCCAGAGCGTAGCATAAAGGAAGAGGAGGATAGGTCTGTTTCGAGACGCTTATCCCGACTCCCCGTGCATGAACGAGAGTTCTGAAGGAACAACAGGAGACAGGAATACATTAAGATGTTTCTTTCTTGAAAATTGAATAGACATTGAGATTTATTACTATGCGTATTCACTCATTGCGGTAACTCATAATTTATTTTTGTTTTGATGCTTTTTTTGTACAGAAAATTAAACTATATAGATCTAGGCAAACGCAGCATATGCGTTGTAAGATGAGCGAGATATCTATATAAAGTAAAATCGAAAACTCTATACATACCTTGACTTATATAAAATACGAAATATAGCCCAGCCGAATCTTATGTTTTTTTTCAGAAACTTTGCAATTGTGTTTCTCGAAAATGGTCCAACCGATTTGACCCAAAAACTGTACCGTTGAAAGTTGGTTAAGTCCGCGAATCCTTGAAAAGTTTCGTGTTGTTCAGTCAAACCGTGCGACCTGTGCAGTTCTTACAAACAAGCAAAATCCGTGAGAGTAGGATGGGAGTCTTCAGTACGCGGTCTACGCGCTCATGCAATTGTTCGTGTATAGGCCTATATATATACTTATACCCACGAAAGAAGGTCGTCTATTAACTTAACAAATACAAATGGCACTGCTATATATTTGTATAGGCCTTTAGCTTCGGTATTTCGAGTGGCAATAATTATTCAGGACGGGATTTACGATTAAAAACAGAACTACATCTTCCTTTTTTTAATGCTGCTTAACGACCCCACCAACAGCTAGGTTATACGGGGGTGCGAATGAGCGGATGACAGTGAAGCGATGATAGGTGAAAGAACGTTTACAAAAACCCATGCCTTATGCGGGACTCGAACCCACGCCCAACGGTGACTTCAGTTACTATACCGCTAGCGATAGTTGACTTTGCCACCGGGGCGGCCTACATCTTTCAAAAGCATTGAATTTGAAGCTACGGCGTTCCACAGTTACCGAAGTTTGTACATTTATTCCGTTGGTAGACGACCTTCTTCTTTCTTGGATACAAGTATATATTATTATAATTCGCTCGGTGAAAACTTTTCCATTTTTTCCACGTCATTTCACTTGATGTATATCATCGAAATGAGTTGAGCGGCAGTTTTTCTACATTTGGCCAATAACTTTTCTCGAATGAAAAGAAACTTTTCGCAATAAGTTGATGGTGTGTTATGTGTAGTTTCATGAATTCAAATGAGGTTTGACGATGAGTAGGAGACTGACGAAGCTGTTCTAGTTTCCTGATGTTGGCAAGCTGCCGCTTGTGCGATAACATCATCGTGATGTTGTGATGATTTGATGTTATGATGATTTGATGATACATCACAATAGCGCAAGAGTGATTGCAACCACAAGTGCACATCACTGAGTGTAAACACAAGATTTCTGTCTTCCACTCAGTTATATATTTTCCTTTTTTATCATAATTGTTGTTGTTTTTATTATTAGGCCCTAATATATTCATAATTCTTTTTGATATTGATCATATCTTCGTTTTTATCACTATTATTACTATCAAGACAAGCCAGCTTTTGTGCCTTTGCGGGTGTACAAACTTGTATACCGAAGTCTATGTAAAAATATGAATACAAATCCTTGAAAAACAATTAGGGCCCATCATTATAATTATATGTAGGGCCTATCATCATCATTATGCTATTTTTATCACTCTTCTGTATTCTGAATATTTCTCATTTGCTCCATGTAGGCCCCAAGTTAAGCTTATGTGTATAATATGTTGATAATTCTAAGAAAAGGAAAATAAATAAATGAATAAATATAGCCTCCAGCGCAACCCAATAGAAATTGCGGTAAACCAATATTCACTTAATGAGAAAATGTCCTGTACAAGATAAACCCAGTCTAACCACAGTGTAGCGTTTTCAGTGGCAATATAACATATAAATGATCGCAGTGTTCGTTCGCACCCACGATCGCACATCTACACGAAGAGAATTCATTTTTAAGCATTATTATTTTACTTTCCAGAATAATTGACACATAACTGTATACATAATTGTGTACATAATCTGTATTTCAAACTAAGAACTGAAAAAAAATTGTAATCAATTTTTTTCAACAATCAAATTTGGAGAATGACACGTCTGAAAATATTGAAAATTCATCAAAGTTCAACATCAAACCCAGACAATTTTGTGTTGTATATATTTTGACCCCATACACATAATCAATCAACCGAGCGTGCACAAAAGCTTCGTGTTTTCACGTTCGTCCTTTTAAAATATGATTTTCGCAGCATTTTCAATTTTTAAATACAAAAATTTACGAAGTTACTCTTGAAATGGTGGTACACACAGTATCAGTGAATTGACCCTTGATCGCGTATAAAAGCATGGTATTTCCGAACGCTCCCAGCAATTTTTGGTATGTCCATTATAACGGCAAAAGTGTAATTAATAACCCTCCAGGACAAAGAGAATATTATGAATATTGCATCGTATATACTAGAGTAGACATTTCAGGCTCAACGTCGTGCAATTTTCATGCGAATATTTCTGTCGACAAAAAAAAAAGAGAAACACAAATTCGATGCTTTTGATTTATTTACTCGCTGTACTGTGTAGCACATTAACGTGATATCTTTCGGACTCGATGATTGGAATGGAATGTTTAATGTTTCCTTTGGTAATTACTGTGCGCCCAAAAAAAAGAGAAGGTAAATAAGTAAATTACCAATTCCAGTGTCGAAACCGGGCAGTTTTATATCATTCGAGTCCACACGTTTAAAGAATATTTTGAACCGATGGATCCATATTCACATCCGTATCAACATACGTGTGTTTTGTTTACTCTTAATACAAATGCTGGTATAATATCCGGATACATCACAAAAACGGTTTATACTTAAATATGTTCCGGACTTTTGGAAATTGAAGACTTTTATCTGCGACGAAAAAGTATGATCACAGACAGCGCAGTCCTGGTGTCAAAGTTCATTGTTTTTATTTAAAATAATTAAAATGAGGTGGTAAGATTGCCTTTGTGGTGCCCCGTCCAAACGAGCCTACTTTCATCCATTGGGGAACAATTATTTTGTATCAAGTTTCGATGTTATGAAAAATAAATATATAGACAGATAGATATTATTATATAGGTAGATAGATTATATAGATTATATTGTGTAGATATTATTAACATCGATAGTAGAACATACAGTAATTGTTTCCGAACCAAAGTCAAAAATAACAAATAAGGATCGTTTGAACGGGGCACTACAAGGGCAATCTTACCTTCCGAAAGAGATAATAATGTACATAAGTAGCTCAAGTAACAGATTATAAAAAATTATACTAATAAGTTGAGAAATAAAAAACAATTCAACAGTTGTGGGGGATAAACCTCCAATCTTCTTTTTGAAATTAATCTTTTTTCTCTTCGCTTTTCTTCGTCTTATTCACTTCTAAATCTTTCTTCTTTTATTCAATATCAATTTTTGTAAGAGAAAAACTAACTTAGATCTTCTCTTTTCATGTTTACATTCTTTTACCATTCTATTACCTTGATTTTTCTTTGTCTTCTTTACTAATCTTCCTCTCTGCTCGGTCTATATTTTATTTATATATTTTCTCAATATCTCGTTTTATTGATATTTTATCAATATCAGAAACATATGAAACCGTCGTAGACGAAACACTTCAGTGTAATCCGCTCAACATATCATAAACCACCGTATATATACTATAATCGGCTAGAGTAGGCCCACGAATCCACGAATGCCAACATAACCACACGGATTCCACGAATGCCAACATTAGTCGTCTACCAACATAACAAATCAAATATTACCGTTGTATCTGTGTAGCTGTGGTATTTTTTCGAGTATCGTAATTCTCCAGGACGAGGTTCACGAAAATGAACGCAGCTGCATCTTTAACCCAGCAAATAGATTTTAACAAATGATGACGCGGATTTTCTCAATTTCAGAAATTATAATCAATTTATTTGTTCTTCAGAACTCGGCCCTTGTTCTGAGTCGTGTCTAAGACTTTACCTTATTCTGTTTATGTTTCCATACAGAATCGAGTAGTGTCTACGTCATGACTCATGATCTCTGGAGGTCAAAAATATTAGTTATAATTTCTGAATTTGCGATGATTTCCATTTTCCTCTAAATTAGGAAAATGAGTATCGTTATTATTTGCACGTTCTTTGTACACTTTTTTCGGTGTCTTATGAGCGTATACGATATGTAAATTTAACTTACAATTTCTTGAAGTTATCGTAAATAATACGTTCAGGTGACTGAATTTAGGAGGTTATAAAAGTAGGCTACCTGAATTACGACCCATTACTTTATTCGGCTTTAGCGGGTTACTTCCGGTTTTTCAATACACGTTGTGCACAGGTTCAAGTCCAGACTTGGTTTGTTTTGTACATGAATACACCCCCTGATGAGTACTGGTAAACAATTGGTGTCGTACCAAGAACTGATATTTCCAAAAAAAATCACAGACATCAGATCTGAAGAGAATTGAACAGGAAGATTATTGGATAAGTTTATATGTAACATTATTTTAAGAAGAGAAAATAAATTCTACAAAGATTCATGAAAAATTGAAACCGTCCAGAAACGGCGCCATTCCCTTTTACGGTTTCGTGTTTCGAATGTTTTCAGAACGTGATTTCCAAAAGTTGCGCAACCTTGCATGGACGACTTGATTCGAAGAGCAAAAGATTTACTGTAATTTCATCATTATGCGTTCAGTTTTACCCAGTTAATAGTGACAACTCACAGAACATTAAACGCATTTCCAGGCGACACGTTTTGACGGAAAGAAAATGTACAATTTCCTTTTGACATCGCCTAATTCGACACGCCATGTTGTAACTTACATCTAGCAAAGCGCTAGCACACTAGCGCGCGCGGCGGCTGAATAGCGAAATGAACTTGTGCTTGCGCCTTTGTAGAGAAATACCCATAGTGCTAGCTTTATTTAAGAAATTAGGTCCTCTGTTTCTACTCAGTGAATCAGCAAATTTCCACATGAACTTGCTCTCCGTGGATTTCTACTTCCCCCTTTCCCCTTCCTTCCCCTCTCTTCAACCCGCCCATCCCTTTCTCCCTACTATCTGGCATGATGGTATAAAGGGGAGAAATAAGGAAAATGAACTGCCCTAAGCGCATTCATCTTATAGATAGGGCGTTTTATCCCCCTTTTACTAATTCTCTTAAAGAATTAAAAACTCATAAGTATATAAGAAAGTGAGTGCTGTACCCTAACTACTTTTCTTTCAAATACTTTTTTAAAAAAAATGGATCTGATTTATTATCAACTCTTCGTCTTTTGTTTCTTCGTATTTTCACTTGAATTAATTTATATTCGTTCTGCTTACAAAACGAAGATTCGTGGAACTCAATGCGATTGTTCGAAATATTTTATTTGAGACTAATGACTTGAATTGAAGTAGCATGTTAACAGACTTGAATCATTTGAAGTCTTCATCAACCCTGGTATGTGTTTTCCCCCTGAAAGTTATTACTTAGAGCTTTGAATCATTTTATTATAATTTAAATTAAGTACATTAGAGAGAACTTTATTATTGGTTCTACTGAATCTTTGTGAAATTATATTTTCATTCAGATGAGCGTAAATTACAGTGTTACTTTCTTGTATTCCAAGAATAAGACGAGTCTCGATGCTCCCATATGTATGAAGTTATATATAATTATATATTCAAAACGCGCTAAAGCGTTTTTAGCATGTTATTTTTTGTACGTTTAAAAGCCG